>SJYO01038709.1:47209482-47229018 GCA_006410555.1 Capra ibex
TTTTTTTGTGACATCTTTGTCAGGTTTTGGTATTAGGGTGATGGTGACATCATAGAATGAGTTTGGAAGTTTACCTTCCTCTGCAATTTTCTGGAAGAGTTTGAGGAGGATAGGTGTTAGCTCTTCTCGAAATTTTTGGTAGAATTCAGCTGTGAAACCATCTGGACCTGGGCTTTTGTTTGCTTGAAGATTTCTGATTCCAGTTTCAATTTCCGTGCTTGTGATGGGTCTGTTAAGATTTTCTATTTCTTCCTGGTTCAGTTTTGGAAAACTGTACTTTTCTAAGAATTTGTCCATTTCTTCCACGTTGTCCATTTTATTGGCATACAACTGCTGATAGTAGTCTCTTATGATCCTTTGTATTTCTGTGTTGTCTGTTGTGATCTCTCCATTTTCATTTCTAATTTTATTGATTTGATTTTTCTCTCTTTGCTTCTTGATGAGTCTGGCTAATGGTTTGTCAATTTTATTTATCCTTTCAAAGAACCAGCTTTTGGCTTTATTGACTTTTGCTATGGTCTCTTTTATTTCTTTTGCATTTATTTCTGCCCTAATTTTTAAGATTTCTTTCCTTCTACTAACTCTGGGGTTCTCCAATTCTTCCTTTTCTAGTTGCTTTAGTTGTAGAGTTAGGTTATTTATTTGACTTTTTTCTTGTTTCTTGAGGTATGCCTGTATTGCTATGAACTTTCCTCTTAGCACTGCTTTTATAGCATCCCACAGGTTTTGGGTTGTTGTGTTTTCATTTTCATTCGTTTCTATGCATATTTTGATTTATATTGGGTGCATATATATTTATAATTGTTATATCTTCTTCTTTGATCGTTCCTTTGATCATTATGTAGTGGCCTTCTTTGTCTCTTTTCACAGCCTTTGTTTTAAAGTCTATTTTATCGGATATGAGTATTGCCACTCCTGCTTTCTTTTGGTCTCTATTTGCGTGGTATATCTTTTTCCAGCCCTTCACTTTCAGTCTGTATGTGTCCCTTGTTTTGAGGTGGGTCTCTTGTAAGCAGCATATAGAGGGGTCTTGTTTTTGTATCCATTCGGCCAGTCTTTGTCTTTTGGTTGGGGCGTTCAACCCATTTACGTTTAAGGTNAAGGTGATTATTGATAAGTATGATCCCGTTACCATTTACTTTATTGTTTTGGGTTCGGGTTTATACACCCTTTTCATGTTTCCTGTCTAGAGAAAATCCTTTAGAATTTGTTGGAGAGCTGGTTTGCTGGTGCTGAATTCTCTCAGCTTTTGCTTCTCTGTAAAGCTTTTGATTTTACCGAGTAAGAACGGTAAAAATAGACGGAAGAACCACGTACAAACAGATAGAATAATCAAAAATGTTTCTTGATTTAAAACCGAAACACTTTTGAGGGACAAAAAGTAAAAATTGAATTAGTAAAAGGATAATATAAATGAGAGAGAAGAAAAATGGAAGAAAACCATATAAGAAAAGAAAAGAGTAATAAATTCAACTAATGAGTCGAGAAATAAAATGTTCAATTAAGATGATTTATCAGTTCCTTGTTAGTTACGATTAGTACATGTTTGATGAGATCTAATATCATTCTCTCCCTTCGTATTGAAACTATAATTTTGAACTGGTCCTCTTTTATACTGTTTCCTTGTAATGTCCGGATCAATAGAATGTATCCATGTTTTTAGAATTTTTTTTTTTAGAATGGTCACATACTTTTACTGTTTCTACTCAAAAGGAGTTATGACGTACCGAAGTACCTAATCTTTTAGTCAATTATGTTAAGAGGTATTTTGATTTTATTCTTCTTTTCCGTATACCAATTTGTTTTTCGGTATACCAAATTTTTTTCCGTATACCATTAGAGTCATCAACGTCTTTTCGTAAACAACTCCTGTTATAGGTAATTAAATTTTTTAAGAATCGCAATAATTCTCATCTTTCTTTAAATGAACTATACCTTTCACTTTCACAATCAGTGAGTCAGGACAGACTGAGAAAAGTTGGGATACCTGACATCGGGTGGTTCGAGGAGACAGGTACCCTAAGAGGTCCGTTCTTATGACCTCACCTAACGGTAAGGGAAAAGGTCCCATTGAAGGGCTAGGCCCCTAGTTTGGGTCCAGACGACGTAACATCCGTTCAAGAAATGGTAGACTCTATGATAGATGGTTTTTATGTATCTTGTATAGTATTAATTATCATTTTGTAACTTTTATAAAGGAAATTCTAATCCTCGTTGTTTTTCACCGATAAGAGTGACCGTATCGAATGTCATGTCATTCTTTTTCTTCTCTCTTTGTTTTCCATACTGTTAACTTTTTTAGAGTTTTAAATAGTAAGTGTCTACTACAATCCTAGATGTGTCTTTTGACGTTTTTTAGATGTCAATTATTCCCTTAAATCATCAAAAAGACATATACTTTTTTTAGTCGTATGTTTTTCGTTAACTTAAATATATGTTTTTGGTTTTTTTAAAAATTTGTTATTATCAAGGATTTTCGTATTGTGTGATATTTTATTTGTACTACTTTCTATACAATCTGGAGTTACTCTTTCATTTTTAAGACGTAATATTCATTCGTTCCCTCCAGATTTATGAAGAGATTTATATCTCTTCGTTTAAGTCATAACATTTCTACAACTATGTATTCACCTATGTTAAGGTTACTTTTAGGGTTTTTCTACAACGAACACCTCTCAATGCTTGACTAATTTTATAAACAATTACTAGTCTCTTCGTTCTTATCGGTTTTGGGAGGATTACTTCGTCTTCATTTGTCTTCTTGAGTAGAACGGAAATAATTCTTGATAAACTTTAGATATCAGTAATCTTCCTATACCATATGTGGTCACCTTTTGTTGTCTCTCGGGTCTTTTATCTAGAGACACCTCCTTCTTGGTGGAGTTTCTGGAAAAAACGGACGGGTCATGATAGTGTACTCGTGATTTATGTAAAGGTAACACAAAACCGGGAAAATACCAAAACCTGGATAAAGTAGTTCGTCAACCGGATAAAAGTATTTTGAAGATAATGAAATTATCAGTGACACATTTAAAACTATAAACTTTTATCGTAATTATAAATTTAATTCTATAGACAGACAAAATTTTGTCTTCTTGAAATCTCATAAAACTGAAATTAGTGGGAGATGAATTAAATATACGATAACAATAACCTATAATACCAAGATAAAAATTTGGTATATTCTGTAATAACAAAAACATGAGATCATACAAAATCTAATGGGTGTATAAATGATGAAATAAACGAGTAGAAGAATATAGGGAAGGTACACTCTAGTGAAAATAACGATATCTCATATAAGTTATGTAAGATATGTGTGATGTAATAAAATACCCCTGAAGATAACCACAGACTATGAGGTATACAAAAAGTCAAGTCAAGTCAAGTCAGAACCCTTCTAGGGGACCTTTTCCCTTTCTGATGGGTGAAGTCATAAGACCGGATCTTTTAAGGTACCTGACATATCGGGTACCCCAGCGTTTGTCAGTCTGTGTTGACTCACTGAAAGTGAGTGACTGAGTGAGTCAAGTCAGTGATTCAGTACAGACTGACGCTGGGGTATCTGACGTCGTGCGGTCCGAAGAGACAGATAGTGGATGAGGGTCTCGAATGAGTTTGAGTACAGGTAACTCAGTCACTATGGTAGGTTGATAGGGTAGGAGACAACAGGGGAAGAAGACGGAAGTTAGAAAGGGTCGTAGTCCCAAAAAAAGGTCACTCAGTCGAGAAGTGTAGTCCATCGGTTTCATAACCTTGAAGTCGAAGTCGCAGTCAGGAAGGTTACTTATAAGTCCCAACTAAAGGAACGTCAGGTTCCCTGAGAGTTCTCAGAAGAACTTGTGGTGTCAAGTTTTCTAAAATTTTTATAAATAAATAAACCGACACGACCCAGAATCAACGTCGTACACCCCAGATCGAGGGACTGGTCCCTACCTTGGTTTCGGGGGACGTAACCCTCGTGTCTCAGAATCGATGACCTGGTGGTCCCTTCAGGGTCTAAGAGTCACAAATCTTTATAGAAGTAAACCGGAGGTCAGGAAAAAAAAAAAAAAAAAAAAAAATCCGTCTCGGTCCCGTCCCATCCCCCTCCTCAAGTCAATGAGCGTCACAATTTACAAGTGTAACTTTAGTTTACTTTGTTTTAGTCCTATTTCACTCCGGAACTAATTATGTAGTAGGTCGTTGCTTCGTCGACTTTCGTCTCACCTCTGAACAGGCTCACGAGAAAACTGAGACGGATTCCGTCCGTCGGCCTCTCCTCTGTACTGTCGTGGGGAGTCTAAGGAGGTGTTGTTCGACCCTCGGACCACATCGACCCTCGTTCTGACATGACACGACTCGGTCCACTGGGTCAGTAGACCCTCACCCTTTCTTGGCATAAAACGAAGTGGACCTTTCCTTCTTTATCCTCAAAGGACGGTTCGAGATCACCCCGAAGTCATAGCGTACTGAAAACACAGAGATAGACGAGTCCCTGGTCTGAAGATCCGTGACTCGGTACCGACTGTTCTCGAGTACCAGTTTCAAACCTCTAAACTCTGAAGAAAAAAAAATATTACAGGATCTACCCGAAGAGTAGAACGGTAGGACACCATGACGACGGTGGATCGAAATTGGTCTATGCCTAAGTTTCTGGTGTAGGACAACCGGATTTCTTTCGAGGAATGTTGTCGGTCCTCGTCATTCTGGTATCATATTTCGTTTTCGGCGGAAAAAGATTGGGGAAGTCGGACTGAGAGGAGGTAAGAGTCCTTATATATTTATCATTAAAGACACGGTTTAGTCCCGTGATCGTCTCAAGAATTTTAGAATCCCCCTTTTCCACTCCGAATCGGTCTAACTAGGACAAGGTTTTATTAAAGAAGTTGGTAGATTCCAGATACTCAAGGATTACTTTCGACACTCCAAACAAAACCAAGCGACTCACAAAAGGATCATCACTGGACCCCGTTCACAATTTTGATTTCTAATACAGTTGAACTCATATGTAAGAATTAAGAATGGAGATCCCGTCACGATAGGTTGTCTTTATAATACGTTCGGTGTATGTACTAAAATTTAAAAGATCGATAGTGTATAACTTTTTCTTTGCACTTTAATTAAAATTATTATGTAAACGTAATAAATTTCTTGTATAAAATAAAATTACATAAATTTTATCTGATAAAATGAAGTCAAGTCAAGTCATTGAGTCAGTACAGACTGAGAAACGCTGGACTACTTGACGTCGTACGGTCCGAAGGGGCAGGTAGTAGTTGAAGCCTCGAACGGGTTTGAGTACAGGTAACTCCGTCACTACGGCAGGTTGGTAGAGTAGGAGACAGACGGGGAAGAGAAGACGGAAGATAGAAAGGGTCGTAGTCCCACAAAAGATTACTCAGCCGAGAAGCTTAGTTCACCGGTTTCATAACCTCGAAGTCGAAGTCGTAGTCAGGAAGGTTACTTACAAGTTCTGACTGAAGGAAATCTTGACTGACCAAACTAGTGGAATGTTAGGTTCCCTGAGAGGTCTTAGAAGAGGTTGTGGTATCAAGTTTTCGTAGTTAAGAAGCCGCGAGTCGAAAGAAAGACCAGGTTGAGAGTGTAGGTATGTACTGATGACCTATTTGGTATCGAAATTGATCTACCTGGAAACAGTCGTTTCAGTACAGACACGAAAAAGTATACGACAGATCCAACCAGTATCGAAAAGAAGGTTCCTCGCTCATAGAAATTAGAGTACCGACGTAGTAGTAGACGTCACTAAAACCTCGGGTTCTTTTATTACAGACAGTGACAAAGGTAACAAAGGGGCAGACAAACGGTACTCCACTACCCTGACCTAAGGTACTAGAATCAAAAAACTTACAAGTGAAAATTCGGTCGAAAAAGTGAGAGGAGAAAGTGAAAGTAGTTCTCCGACAAATCATCAAGAGGAAGTGAAAGACGGTATCAGTAGACGTACAGACTCCAATAACTATAAAGAGAACCGTTAGAACTAAGGTCGAACACGAAGTAGGTCGGGGCGTAAAGTGTACTACACGTGACGTATATTCAATTTCTTCGTCCCACTGTTATATGTCGGAACTGTATGAGGAAAGAGTTGAACCTTGGTCAGACAACAAGGTACAGGTCAAGATTGACAACGAAAAACTGGACGTATGTCCGAAGAGTCCTCCGTGCAGTCCATCAGACCATAAAGGTAGAGAATTTAAAAGGTGTCAAACAACACTAGGTGTGTCAGTTTCCGAAACCGTATCAGTTACTTCGTCTTCATCTATAAAAAGACCTTAAGGGAACGGAAAAGACACTAGGTTACCTACAACCGGTAAACTAGAGACCAAGGAGACGGAAAAGACTTAGGTCGAACTTGTATACCTTCAAGAACCAAGTACATGACAACTTCGGACCGAACCTCTCAAAACTTACAATGGAACGGCCATACACTTATCTCATGTTAACACGTCATCAAACTTTTAAGAAACCGTAACGAAAAGAAACTCTAACCTTACTTTTCACTGTAAAGGGTTTTCACTCAAAGGGTTTAAACGACCGTATAACTCACGTCGTGAAAGTGTCGTAGTAGAAAATCCTAAACTCTATCGAGTCGACCTTAAGCTAGTGGAGGTGATCGAAACAAGTATCACTACGAAGGATTCCGGGTGAACTGAAGCTTGAGGTTCCACAGACCAAGATCCACTCACTAGTGTGGTAACACCAATAGACCCAGTAATTTCAGAAAAAACATATCAAGAAGACACATAAGAACAGTGGAGAAGAATGATAGAGGACGAAGACAATCCAGGAATGGTAAAGACAGGAAATAACACGGGTAGGAACGTACTTTACAAGGGAACCATAGAGATTAAAAGAACTACTCGAGAGATCAGAAAGAGTAAGAGAACAAAAGGAGATAAAATGAATTCATATAAAATAATTGAAATTACTATATAAAATAATAAATTTCATATTTCATATAAAATGAGTGTATAGGTGTTATGATAGTAGAATTGTACACTCGTTATTTTGTAATAACTTTACAAAATATTAGAAAAAAGTATGATTTAAAATTTAAAAACACGTAAAATATGAATACCCTGTAGATTTAAACCTGATCAACACAAATTCCCGACTAGTAGGGTGTACGGATCACCGATGACAAAACCTGTCAAGACAAAATACTCGTCCGGGATCTATAGACATACAAATTTTCGTAGGAGTCACTAAGAATAGTTCTTTCAAACCTTTTATGACGAAGTCCCTCACCACCTGTGATTTGTCACTCCAAAATCGGTAAAACCACCGGAGTGTCTGTGTATTACAACCTCCCCTTCTCCGAAACCTCCAGTACACCGTGTTAAAGGGGAAAATGACTATTCATTAACTAAACGGTTCAGTGCACCAGAGAACGTCAGTCTCGACCTTGATCTTAGACAGAGGTCTACAAGATAAAAATAAGAAAGGTGACGTAAGTACACACAAGAAGTCCGACAGACTTAATACACCCCTTTTTTTCGACAGTTTCACTATAGACCAGATGGTTTGGAGTTCGGTGTAAACTAAAACTCCGTTATCTTCCATGGTGAATGACTCACGGATGATACATGGGCCGTGACACGACACACGTGGAATGTACAATTCAAATTTGGGAGTGTTCCTTCCACAGTTATAATACAGGTAAAATTTCTACTCTTCTCATCCTTGTAGAAGTTCAAGTGTTTACTATTCACCGGACCTCCCCGAAACTTGATCCTAGACCGAGGATCCGGTACAGAAAGGGTTGTACCGGAGCAGGAGTCTCTGTCCTACAGAACAGAGGAGCACCACGACTCCGTTTCCGACCGCCAAGATTGTCACGTGGGCTTACCTCACTACTGGAAGGTCGGAGCACACTGGGTCAGTGACGGCGGTACCGAGAAGGAATACGAACCCTCGTAAAGAGGTGCTGCCGGGGGGAGAAGACTTCCAACGGTCGAGGACAGTTGGGGGAACGACACCTGTACTAGAAGACCAAGAGTGTCGGGAGTAGCGTTCCTACCCTCTTCAGTAGGACGGGAAACGGAGATGGGATCGGTGTAGAGATAAGTATTGAGGTCACAGATTTCGAGACCTCCAACCTAAGAGTCCAAGAGTCAAATTTTTAACATCGACCCCTTCTAAGGGGTGTATGCCTCATAGTAAACAACTTGACCTTTTAGGTAGGTGACCTCCTTGTACCACTCCAACGGGACGGAAACATAAACCGAACCGTTGGTAGATCCTCTGGAAGGTTGAGAAACCCCAACCATATTGGATCTTGGATCAGTAGTCAAACCTTACCTCACAAAAGTCCTTTTACTTTAACAGTACAAGACTAAGTATATGTGTGTATCTTGAGTCCTTTTACACACACACACCTCCCCCAACTACCTTCAGAATCTTAACCATATGACACAAGTCTTATTCGTTCCAGTAAGAAGAAGGTGAAGTATCTTACTACCCCGCGAATCTCGTTTGTCTTAAACATTCGAAGTGAGTATGGGGTCAGAAAATATTTACCCATTCTTATCCAGTTTTAGACGTTGTTCACTAGTACCTTTAATCGGAATCCTCTCTTTCAGTTCTTGTCGTGTTTCTCCACATTCATAGTTTTCACCCCTGTCCCCTGAAGGGACCGTCAGGTCACCAAGTCTGAGGGACAAAGGTGCCGTCCCCCGTACCCAAGTTAGGGACTAGTCCCTTGATCCTAGGGTGTACGAAGTCCCGTGTCGGTTTTTTGTTTTTTGGTGTTTGTTTTCACCACTGTTGGTGTCCGGAAACGGAAACCCTGACTCATTTCCCTGACTGGTACCCCTATCAGAGGTCCGGTCTGGTCGTCGTGGTCGTAGTCGTAGAGAACTCTCAAACAATCCTTACGTTTAAGAACACGGAGTGGGGTCTGGATGACACAGTCTGGGAGACCCCAACCTCAGTCCACCAGAAGCTACATTAGTCAGGAGGTCCACTAAGCCTATGACAAAAACCTGTCATCAACAGTTGATAACCATCTACTCCGAACATGGTAACCCCGTAAAACCCCTTTTTACGGTCCGGAATGTAGACTCTGTAAGACTAAATTAACCAGACCTCACCGTGAACCCGTTTACAAGTGTAATTTCGAGGGTCCGCTAAAATTACACGTCGGTTCCAACTCTTGGTGACGAAATTCTTTACTACAGGAGCTAGGACCCGGGTCGAGACGGGGTGGTCGACACACTGGAGTCTGTGAAGTGACTAGACGTGGAGTCAGGAACATAGACAGTTATCCGGGGTCCTTCGGTCGACAACAGTGACTAGAGATCCTGTGACAGGTCGAGATTCTTTGAACCCTCGTAATCGCCCACCACGGACATTTCGAAGGAGGATTTAGGACCGGATCACGATGATTGACCCCCAGCACCCACCTTAGGTTCCGTTGGAGTTCCGTAGGTCGGGAGACAGGTGGACATACCAGTCCGGGGAGTTCTACCGACACGGGAACGAGAGACAAGTAGGGGACGGGCTGGTCCCGGACGAAGTGGACATACAATCCGTCTCCAGACTCGAGGGATGGGTGAACGGGGTCCGGGGTCGACCACTGACAAGAGAAGGTTCCACGTTACTCCCCGCACGGAGAAACCATCGAAGGGACCACTGACTACTCGGGTGGACTTCAGTTAAGGGGATATTGGACATCGGAGGGGAGGGTGGAGTGGTACGGGGTAGCGGTGGTGTGTGGGGTGCGGGACGGGCGACGGTACAAGACGGGTGACAGACAGCGACGTGTTCCATCCCACACCAAGGTCCGGGAACGAAGTCTGTCCATCCGAGGGGGTCGGTAAGTTGGTACAGTAGAGACAGTGGCTGAGGCTAGAGAAAGAAACCAGCACTTCGACCCGTTCACGTCCCCACTCCGGGGGTTTAACCACCCGGTCGTGGTACCTCTGGCTCCTTTGAGGGTACTCGCGACTCAGCAGTCCTTTATGTCCTGTCTCTTACCTGTACACGCCCCACGGTCGAGTGAACACCCCGGGATTTCACGGTCCTCACTGGGACGTTCAATGACCCTTTGCGGTTCCACCGACAGGTGATCGGACACCCCGGACACCACCGACAGGAACGACCTGCCTCCACGGAGGCCCGTTGTCACCGGAGATTACCGAGACGACAAATAGTTTCACTCGGAGAACATTAATAATTCGATCGAAAGATCCTCCTTAACCATAAAGAGACTACGGAAACTCTTCCTTAACTCTTCCTTAACCATAAAGAGACTACGGAAACTCTATATTTATTGGATCGACCCGAGAGACCTTGAAGTCAGAACACACTCGAGATTCTCAATTCCCCTTCGTTTTTCTGGAAAGTCCATTTGAGATACTCCTTATTAATATAAAACACTTACAGAGAGACACCATCAGAGAGGTCTAAAACCACTGAACTTTGATTTGATTTAGTTTACTTCTTTTAAGGACCTGTTAGACCCAGTAAAGTTTGACCTATTGGATAATCTTGTAATTAACCGACCCACGTAGACACATGGATGTAAAAGGACGACACCTCTCTTCTGGTTTCGAATTTAAAAGGTTGGTCCTTTACGTATTAATGAACGAAGAACCAAAAACGGTCTGTAATTCCAAAAATTCCCATTTCTAATAACTCAAGTCAGCGAGTCAGAAACGCTGGGGTACTTGACGTCGTACGGTCCGGAGGGACAGGTAGTGGTTGAGGGTCTCAAATGGTTTTGAGTACAGGTAACTCAACCACTACGGTAGGTCAATAGTGTAGGACACAGCAGGGGAAGAGGAGGACGGGAGTTAGAAAGGGTCGTAGTCCCAGAAAAGGTTACTCAGTTGAGAAGCGTATTCCACCGGTTTCATAACCTCAAAGTCGGAGTTGTAGTCAGGAAGGTTACTTGTGGGTCCTGACTAGAGGAAATCCAACCTGACCAACCTAGAGGAACGTCAGGTTCCCGGAGAGTTCTCAGAAGAGGTTGTGGTGTCAAGTTTTCGTAGTTAAGAAGTCGGGAGTCGACAGAAATATCAGGTTGAGAGTGTAGGTATGTACTCATGACCTTTTTGGTATCGGAACTGATCTGTCTGAAAACAAACGTTCATTACACAGAAGAAAAATGAAACGACAGATCCAACCAGTATTGAAAAGAAGGTTCCTTGTTCGTAGAAAATTAAAGTACCGACGTCAGTGGTAGACGTCACTAAAACCTCTGGGGGTTTTCATTTCAGTTGGTGACAAAGATGACTAAGGGGTAGATAAACGGTACTTCACTACCCTGGTCTAAGGTACTTGAACCAATACACTTACAACTCAAAATTCTGTTGAAAAGGTGAGAGAAGAAAGTGAAAGTAGTCCTCTGAGAAGTCAAGAAGTGAAATACGGTATTCCCACCACAGTAGACGTATAGACTCCAATGACTATAAAGAGGACCGTCAGAACTAAGGTCGAACACGAAGTAGGTCGGGTCGTAAACAGTACTACATGAGACGTATATTCAATTTATTCGTCCCACTGTTATAAGTGGGGACTGTATGAGGAAAGGGTTAAACTTTAGTCAGACAACAAGGTACAGGTCCAGATTGACAACGAAGGACTAGACGTATGTCCAAAGAGTCCTCCGTCCAGTCCACCAGACCATAAGGGTAGAGAACTTCTTAAAAAGTGTAAAATAACACTAGGTATGTCAGTTTCCCAAACCGTATCAGTTATCTCCTCTTTATCTACAAAAAGACCTTAAGAGAACGAAAAAACTACTAGGTCGCATACAACCGTTAAACTAGAGACCAAGGGGACGGAAAAGATTTTGGTCGAACTTGTAGACCTTCAAGTGCCAAGTATATGATGACTTCGGACTGAACCTCTTAAAACTCTTAATGAAATGATCGTACACTCTACTGACGTTTACACACCATCAAACTCGTAAGAGACCGTAACGGAAAGAAACCCTAACCTTACTTTTGATTGGAAAAGGTCAGGACACCGGTGACGACTCAAAGGGTTTAAACGACCATATAACTCACGTCGTGAAAGCGTCGTAGTAGAAAATCCTAAACTTTATCGATTTGACCTTAGGGTATTGGAGGTGATTGAAACAAGTATCGCAACGAAGGATTCCGGGTGAACTGAAGTGGTAGTCCTACAGACCGAGATCCACTCTCTAGTGTGGTAGCACTAATAGACACAGTACTTCTAGAAAAAACATGTTAAGAAGACACATAAGAACGGTGGATAAGAATGATAGAAGACGAAGAAAATCCTTCGTAAAGACAGGAAATAACTCGGGTAGAAATATACTTTAAAAGGGAACCATAGAGATTAAAAGAACTGCTCTAGAGATCGGAAAGGGTAAGATAACAAAAGGAGATAAAGAAACGTAACTAGTGACTCCCTTCAAATAGAATGGAGAGGAACGATAAGAAACCTCGAGACGTAAGTTTACCCATATAGAAAGGAAAAGAGGAAACGAAAAGTGGAGAGAAGAAAAGTATCGATAAACATTCCGGAGGAGTCTGTCGGTAAAACGAAAAAAGGGAAAGAAAAAGAACCCCTACCAGAACTAGGGACAGAGGACATGTCACAGTATTAAGATCAATAACATCGGTTCAAAGAAATAGCGAATGTAACATTAGTCCACGGATCCGAACAGGAAAATTCAGAAAATATCTGTCAATAACAAAATAGACTCCGAAAACGTTTCACGAAGTGGAAGTTCTTCTAAGTATCCTTCCTGGAAAACTACACTGTCCGGAGACTATTTAAAGTTCAACATCATTCTAAAGATTTGACCGATTCTCGAATTTCTTAGAATTTCCTTCTGGACTGCCGAAGTATTTTTTAATTGTTTTCCCAACCAATGACTCACTTGACCACTTATACCAATATGAAAAATGCTCAAAACAGATCCTATAACGACCAAAACTAGACACAAAAGTCTAATTCCTTCGGGAAGAGGAGATCAAGCAAAACTAAATATCGTGAAACCATTTGATGTGGAACCCATCTTAACTACGAGAAAAGAAAGAGAGACGGACCAGGGAGGTCTACAACCTGTGACAACCCAAGACTCGTCGGAATCGTCTACTTACCCTTTCTGACAGAGGACAGTACACGTCCCTAACGCTATAAGACCCCTGGAGATCTTCTCTCTTCAAGTGACTCCTCCTCGCACTCTCGTCCAAAAACCGTACCGAAAAAACCGGAAACTCTCCGAAAACCCCTTAAACCAGACTCTGAATTCTCAAGGTGGTGTCGGTGAAACACAGGACACACGACTCAGCGAGTCAACACAGACTACAAAACACTGGGGTATCTGCCGTCGCGTGGTCCGAGGGGGCAGGGACCCTAAGACTCCGTTCTTGTGACCTCACCCAACGGTAAAGGAAGGGGTCACGTACTTTCACTTTTCACTTTCACTTCAGTGAGTCAGTACAGACTGAGAAACGCTGGGGTACCTGACGTCGGGTGGTCTGAGGAGACAGGTACCCTAAAAGGTCCGTTCTCAGGACCTCACCCCACGGAAGAGGTTTATGATATAAAATCACCTACAATTTAAGATCAAGACAATTAACTGCAGAGACAAATACTTCTAATAACACGATTGTTATGAAAACGGGACTACAAGTCCTTTCTTTTACTAGATCACTTTAACAGTGTGTCATATTGACGAGTACTTCACGCGGTAACGAGATTCAGAAGACGATTTTCGTGCACATGTTACGAACACACTGTTGACCCATATTCACCATTGTACAACCGATATCCACTATCTTTATTTCACAAAGGAGGAGTTGCATGGAGACTCCGACGAGTACTCTAGACTAATTAAAAGGACGTTGTACTTATTGATCGCTTTAAGTCTCCTCTGAGTGTGACTCCCTGTATTAGACTTGGACCCCATCCTCGGTCGTTGGGTCGTAGTTCTCAACCCATAAAACTAGTAGTGACGAAAGACTAAACCTTCTACACTGTAGTTTTCCCCTTGACTAGCTTTTTAGACGTGTATCACTCCCCCCCTCAGTAAGACCAAATGTGTACCAAAGTGAATTTAAAATGACTGGTCTCGTTGACAAGACAGCAACAAGTCTATACGTAACATGTAGACGAAACCGGTAACTTCTTCCCTTAGTAAAACTTTCAGTTTTACCTCATCAACACCAAATATGTAGGTTTCATGTTGAGCCACTGGTGACATACCCACTAAAATCTGTACAAGAACATAGTAAGTTGTCAACTCAAAAGATTTAACATAACGTCTACTGTTTTAAGTGTCCACCCATACCAAATAGAATCTTACACCGATGACGAACACAAAACGAAAGATCAGTAGTAGAGGGGACACAACTCGGACAATCTACAGAATGTAAAAGAGGGAGCAGACTCCCTCCTTTAGACAAACATCTACCTCGTCGTTGTGACCGGAATGACGTTCTACACAGATTAACGACCCACACGTTACTCTACGACGACAACAGGAGGAGCCCTGAAGGTACCTTTTAACTGTACCGACTATACTGCTACATCCCTGATGACTTTCACCTCCCCTCCCCTTCTGAGTGGTAAAAGACCAAGGTACACGATTCTGTAGTCTTCCTGGGGACATTCATTTACAGTGACATGTCGACTGTCGGGTACTCGGGGGTCCCGAGACAACACACCTCACCTTATCCGACCGAAGACCTATGTGTCAAGGTTGATTACCCTAAGTCAAGTCAACGAGTCAACACAGGCTGAGAAACGCTGGGGTACCTGACGTCGTGTGGTCCGGAGGGACAGGTAGTGGTTGAGGGCATCGGATGAGTTTGAGTACAGGTAACTCAGTCACTACGGTAGGTTGGTAGAGTAGGAGACAGTAGGGGAAGACGAGGACGGAAACTAGAAAGGGTCGTAGTCCCAGAAAAGGTTACTCAGTCAAGAAACGTAGTCCACTGGTTTCGTAACCTCAAAGTCGAAGTCGTAGTCAGGAACGTTACTTATAAGTCCTGACTAAAGGAAATCCTACCTGACCAACCTAGAGGAACGACAGGTTCCTTGAGAGGGCTCAGAAGAGGTTGTGGTGTCAAGTTTTCGTAGTTAAGAAGCCCCGAGTCGAAAGAAATATCAGGTTGAGAGAGTAGGCATGTACTGACGACCTTTATTACCCTATTTAACCAAAAATAAACCTTTCTGGATTGACCTTACACTTCAGTTCACCCGGAAACTTTTGTAGGGATACTTGTTTCGATCACCTCCACTACCATAAGGTCATCTCGATAAAGTTTAGGACTTTCTACTACGACACTTTCACGATGTGAGTTGTACAGTTGTTTACACCTTTTGAGTCGTCACCGGTGTCCTTACCTTTTCCAGTCAAAAGTAAGGTTAGGGTTTCTTTCCGTTACGGTTTCTTACGAGTTTGATGGCGGGTTAACGTGAGTAGAGTGTGCGATCATTTCATTACGAGTTTTAAGAGGTTCGGTCCGAAGTCGTTATGCACTTGGCACTAGAAGGTCTACAAGTTCGACCAAAATCTTTTCCGTCTCCTTGGTCTCTAGTTTAACAGTTGTATGCGACCTAGTAGCTTTTTCGTTCTCTCAAGGTCTTTTTTTGTAGATAAAGACGAAATAACTGACACGGTTTCGGAAACTGACACACCTAGTGTTCTTTGACACCCGTTAAAACTTTCTCTACCCTTATGGTCTGGTGGACTGGACGGAGAACTCTTTGGATATACGTCCAGTCCTTCGTTGTCAATCTTGACCCGTACCTTGTTGTCGGCTCAAGGCTTTTCCTTTTCCTCATGCAGTTCCGACAGATGACAATGGGACGAATAAATTGAATATACGTCTCATATAGTACTCTTTACGACCCGACCTTCTTCGTGTTCGACCTTAGTTCTACCGACCCTCTTTATAGTTAGTGGAGTCTATACGTCTACTGTGGTGGGAATACCGTCTTTCACTTCTCCTCGATTTTTCGGAGAACTACTTTCACTTTCTCCTCTCACTTTTTTAACCAAATTTCGAGTTGTAAGTTTTTCATTCTAGTACCGTAGACCCGGGTAGTACCCTTTATCTACCCCTTTGTCACCTTTGTCACAGTCTGAAATAAAAAAACCCGAGGTTTTAGTGACGTCTACCACTAACGTCGGAACTTTAATTTTCTGCGAATGAGGAACCTTCTTTTCAATACTGGTTGAATCTATCGTATAACTTTTCGTCACTGTAATGACACGGTTGTTTCCAGGTAGATCAGTTCCGATACCAAAAAGGACACCAGTACATACCTACACTCTCAACCTGATACTTCTTTCGAGTCGTGGCTTCTTAACTACGAAAACTTGACACCACAACCTTTTCTGAGAACTCTCAGGGAACCTGACGTGTCTCTAGGTTGGTCAGGTAAGACTTCCTATAGTCGGGACCCCCAAGAAACTTTCCTTACTACGATTTCGACTTTGGGGTCATGAAACCGTTGGAGTACGTTACTCAACTGAGTAACCTTTTCTGAGACTAGGACCCTCCCTAACCTCCGTCCTCCTCTTCCCCTACTGACTCTTACTCTATCGACCTACCGTAGTGTCTGAGCTACCTACACCGAAACTCACTTGAGGCCCTCAACCACTACCTGTCCCTCCGGACCGCACGACGTCAAGTACCCCAGCGTTTCTCAGCCTGTGCTGACTTACTGACTTGACCTGACTCGACTTGCTCAAGTGGGGATTACCGTGAGTCGTATTGTACCCCCACGTCTGGACACCATACTGTCGACTCTGATTCGGTCACTTTACAAAGAGAATCTTGGTCCCGGGCGAGGAGGGTCCCCCCACTCAGACCCAAAAACTGGTCGTCCCCATCGGACAGAGATAACATAAACACCATAGACCAACCTTCACAGGGCAGATGTTTGGACTGGAATCGTAATAGTATCTTCTCCCCGTCCGGTTCTAACAGACCCAGGACGCCCCACACAACCTCTCCTCACATACCAGTCCGGGGGGTTCTACGGGCAACAGAACGACAGACAGGGAGGGGACGGGCTGGTCACGGACGAAGTGGACATGGGATGCGTGTGCTGAGTGGGAGGATCATGAAAGGGGTCTGGGGTCGACCACTAATAAGAATAGTTTTCCCAATACTCCTCTCCCCGGGGGATGACCTAAGGGACCATTGATTACTCGGGTGGAGTACAGTTAAAACCGACATTACCCGTGGGAGGGGGAGAGGGTTCCTCACTTCGGACGGTGGTACGGGACGGAGGGTAGTGGGGTGTGCCACCCCACAAGGGGGTCCTGGAACGAAGTCTGTCCATCCGAGGGGGTAGGTAATTTGGTACTACAGAGGCAGCACGTGAGGCCCGAGAAAGAAACCAGAACTTCGACCCATGTAAATCCCTAATATCCGGACGCCCCACGTCGGGTTGTGGTGGGTTTTCGGGAGGGTAAGGTAGGGGTGGGGATCGAACATCTTGTAGAAAACCAAGTATGAAGGGGAGAACATTTTAGTCATACAAACCCGCGAAGGAAAAAAAGTCTTCTCGATGTTGTTCAGGGACACTCCCAAGTCTTCCGTCGAGGAGTCGTCGGTGTGGGGGAGCTTGTACATGTAACAAGGTACATGTCAAGAGTACCAACGAAGAACTGCACCAAAGAGTCCTCTGTCCCTTCCACCAGAACCATAAGGGTACAGAAGTTCTTAAAAGGTCAAACAACACTAGGTGTGTCAATTTCCGAAATCGTATCAGTTACTTCGTCTACAAAAAGATCTTAAGGGACCGAAAGAGATACTAGGTTGTCTACAACCGTTAAACTAGAGACCAAGGAGACGGAAAAGACTTAGGTCGAACATGTAGACCTTAAGAGTCAAGTTTATGACGACTTCGGATCGAACTTCCTAAAAACTCGTATTGGAATGATCGTACAGTTTATTCGTGTTAATATACCCTCAAACTTGTAAGAAACCGTAACGGGAAGAAACGTTAACCTTACTTTTGACTGGAAAAGATCAGGACACCGGTGACGACTCGATAGGTTTAAACGACTGTATAACTCACGTCGTGAAATCGTCGTAATGAAAAATCATAAAATTGATCGAGTCGACCTTAAGGTAGTGGAGGTGATCGAAATAAGTATCATTACGAAGGATTCCGGATACTCTAAAGTGTGAGGTTCCATAGACCGAGAATCCACTCACTGGTGTGGTAACACCAATAGACCTGTCAATTCTGGGAAAAACATGTTAAGAAGACACATCAGAACGGTAGAGAACAATTAAAGAAGACGAAGACAATCAAGGAATGGCAAAAACAGGAAATATCACGGGTAAGAACGTACTTTACAAGGGAACTATAGAGGTTAAAAGAACTTCTCTACAGATCAGAGAGGGTAAGAGAACAAAAGGAGATGATGAAACGTAACAAGTAAATTTTTCCGGAAGAATAGATAAGAACGAAAAGAGACCTGGACATAGTGGTACACTAATTTAATTCGTACCAGAAACTGGGGATGTATCCGTGTCCCGTGGTACCTTGGAGATTCCTCCTCACAGGTAGAGTTGGTCATTCGTACCCGTCCCTTCCTCCTTCTGAAAGACTTTCTTCCCCGTACTCGGAATCGACATAGGATTTCCCTCTCCTCCGGTTCTCCTCCTCCTTACCATAAGGTCCAGGTCCTTTGTCCTCCTCGTTCCGGACCTCCGAGGACATACATTCTCAAATTCTTCGTGATATAAAGTCAGTCTCGTAGTTCTCTGTATCTCTTCCAATCTCCTTTTCAACCTCTTCCTTTACCGTTGGGTGAGGTCATAAGAACGGATCTCTTAGGGTACCTGTCTCCTCGGACCATCCGACGACAGGTATCCCAGCGTGTCTCAACCTGTACTGACTTCGCTGAATCGTACGTACGTACGCAACCTCTTCCTGTACCGTTGGGTAAGGGCATAAGAATGGACCTCTTAGGGTCCCTGTCTCCTCGGACCATCCGACGGCAAACACTCCAGAGTGTCCCAGCCTGTGCTGACTTCACTGAATCGTCGTCGTCGTCTCCTTTTCAAACGCTGAGCCTCAGACACAGTGGTTCCCACCGTATACGAGAGAAGAGTTCGAACCCGAAATAGGAATTCCGTTGACCTTCGGTAACTTTCTGAAAGTTTGTTACACTGTCCTCGTCTACATAGTGTACCTGGTAGTCAATTACGTCTCCCCTCTCCGCCGAAACGGTCATCAGGTCCATCTCCCCCACCACTCGAGGCCTTTACCCCCGGTAACCTCCTGTCTATCTTTACCTCTTTGTCAGTGTACTATTTTAGTTGTCCTGAGGTCCCGATTGACCCCGTCCCAGACTCTCTACCACGACACCTCCGACCAAGAGATTCCCTAACACACGAACCACCGTAGAGGTAGACCCTGTGTCCTCCTAAATTCACCTCGAACGGGACTTCCCTTCTTCTACACGAGTCCGACTCAGAATCATCACTCTCCGACCTCTACTACAGGGGGACCTACTTTAGTAAAAGGCATAAGAAAATTTCTTTCGTCGGTCACATCTAGTGTGAAGTCTTAGTAAAGAAA
>SJYO01038709.1:47229441-47322137 GCA_006410555.1 Capra ibex
ATTTGAAAATAATATTTTGAAAAGTTTGTGTGTCGTTTTAACTTTCTTAAAATGGTATTTAGGGATACATGGATGGAGGATCCTAGATGACAGTTGTAAAATGACATGAACAAAATAATATATAAATAGGTAGCAAGATAGGTAAGTAACTAGGTAGAAAAAAAAAAATTCCTAAAACTTCATTTGATGTGTATAGGAATACGTATGGTAATCTTAAAATCCGAAACAAATAGTCAAAAAGACAACTACATTTTACATATATGTTACTTTATACCTTTAGAATTTCATACGTAAGTAACTCAAAACTGTCGACGTGTGTTGACCAATTAGGTCTTACGATAGTTTCGTCTATTACATCGTAAACAAAAAATTAAATTAAAAATAATATACAAAAAGAGGTTTTACATTATCGTACTGATCAATTTGACTTTCTGATGTCAGTGGACGGGGAAGGAGAGTTAGAGTAGACAGACGAAGAGTTTCCGTTGATGAAAGTTTAGAAAATGGATGAAGACCCTTAAGAAAGATATAGGGACATATCTTACAATTATGAAGATAAAGAATTCAAAAGTTAAAATCTTAAAAGAGAACCAATCGATAAACCTTCTTACCCTAAATCGACGGAGTTTGTTAAGGAATTTGTATACGAAAAAGAAGGGAGGTGGGACTTATATAAATATCGTACATAAACCAATTTAATTATACGTCACAAATATAATAAAGTTGATACTTTTATAACGAGTAACATCTGCCATCTATACTAGTGTAAGATATAGGTTTGAAACAAAAAAGGGATTCAATGATTAGTGGACAAAAAACCAACGAAAATTTTATAACAACAACAACAAATCAGTGATTCAGTACATCTGGGAAACACTGGGGTACCTGACGTCGTGAGGTCCGAAGGGGTAGGAAGTAATAAAGGGTCTCAGACAAGTTAAGTAATTGTGACTTAGCCACTATGGTAGGTTGGTAGAATAGGAGACAGCAGGGGAAGACGAGGAAGAAAGTTAGAAAGGGTCGTAGTCCCAGAAAAGGTTACTCAGTCAAGAAACGTAGTCCACCGGTTTCGTAACCTCAAAGTCGAAGTCGTAGTCAGGAACGTTACTTATAAGTCCTGACTAAAGGAAATCCTACCTGACCAACCTATAGGAACGACAGGTTCCTTGAGAGGTCTCAGAAAAGGTTACGATGTGAAGTTTTCGTAGTTAAGAAACCACGAGTCGAAAGAAATATCAGGTTGAGAGGATAGGCATGTACTAATGACCTTTATTACCCTAATTGACCAAAAATAAACCTTTCTGGATTGCCCAAGTGGGGATTACCGTGAGTCCTATTGTACCCCCACGTCTGGACACGAGACTGTCGACTCTGATTCTGTCACTTTACAAAGAGAATCTCGGTCCCGGGCGAGGAGGGTCACCCCACTGAGACCCAAACACTGGTCGTCCCCACCGGACAGACACAACATAAACACCATAGACCAACTTTACAGGGGAGATGTTTGGACTGGGTTCGTTATGGTGTCTTCTCCCCGTCCGGTTCTAACAGACCCAGGACGCCCCACACAACCTCTCCTCACATACCAGTCCGGGGGGTTCTACGGGCAACAGAACGACAGACAGGGAGGGGACGGGCTGGTCACGGACGAAGTGGACGTGGGATGCGTGTGCTGAGTGGGAGGATCAAGAAAGGGGTCTGGGGTCGACCACTAATAAGAATAGTTTTCCCAATACTCCTCTCCCCGGGGGATGACCTAAGGGACCATTGATTACTCGGGTGGACTACAGTTAAAACCGACATTACCCGTGGGAGGGGGAGAGGACTCCTCACTTCGGACGGTGGTACGGGACGGAGGGTAGTGGGGTGTACCACCCCACAAGGGGGTCCTGGAACGAAGTCTGTCCATCCGAGGGGGTAGGTAATTTGGCACTACAGAGGCAGCACGTGAGACCCGAGAAAGAAACCAGAACTTCGACCCATGTAAATCCCTAATATCCGGACGCCCCACGTCGGGTAGTGGTGGGTTTTCGGGAGGGTAAGGTAGGGGTGGGGATCGAACATCTTGTAGAAAACCAAGTATGAAGGGGAGAAACACTTTAGTCATACAAACCCGCGAAGGAAAAAAAAGTCTTCTCGATGTTGTTCAGGGACACTCCCAAGTCTTCCGTCGAGGAGTCGTCGGTGTGGGGGAGCTTGTACATGTAACAAGGTACATGTCCAGAGTACCAACGAAGAACTGGACCTAAGAGTCCTCTGTCCATTCCACCAGAACCATAAGGGTACAGAAGTTCTTAAAAGGTCAAACAACACTAGGTGTGTCAATTTCCGAAATCGTATCAGTACTTCGTCTACAAAAAGATCTTAAGGGAACGAAAGAGAGACTAGGTTGTCTACAACCGTTAAACTAGAGACCAAGGAGACGGAAACTAGAGACCAAGGAGAAGGACGTCGAACATGTAGACCTTAAGAGTCAAGTTTATCACGACTTCGGGTCGAACTTCCTAAAACTCGTATTGGAATGATCGTACACTTTATTCGTGTTAATATGTCCTCAAACTTGTAAGAAACCGTAACGGGAAGAAACGTTAACCTTACTTTTGACTGGAAAAGGTCAGGACACCGGTGACGACTCGAAAGGTTTAAACGACTGTATAACTCACGTCGTGAAATTGTTGTAGTGGAAAATCCTAAAATTGATCGAGTCGACCTTAAGGTAGTGGAGAGGATCGAAATAAGTATCATTACGAAGGATTCCGGATGTTCTAAAGTGTGAGGTTCTATAGACTCCACTCACTGGTGTGGTAACACCAATAGACCTGCAAATTCTGGGAAAACATGTTAAGAAGACACATCAGAACGGTAGAGAACAATTAGAGAAGACGAAGACAATCAAGGAATGTCAAAAACAGGAAACATCATGGGTTAGAACGTACTTTACAAGGGAACTATAGAGGTTAAAAGAACTTCTCTACAGATCAGAGAGGGTAAAAGAACGAAAGAAGATGATGAAACGTAACAAGTAACTTCTTCCGGAAGAATAGATAAGAACGAGAAGAGACCTTGACATAGTGGTACACTAATTTAATTCGTACCAGAAACTGGGGATGTATCCGTGTTCCGTGGTACTCTGGAGATTCCTCCTCACAGGTAGAGTTAGTCATTCGTACCCGTCCCTTCCTTCTCCTGAAAGACTTTCTTCCCCGTACTCGGAGTCGACATAGGATTTCCCTCTCCTCCGGTTCTCCTCCTCCTTACCATAAGGTCCAGGTCCTTTGTCCTGCTCGTTCCGGACTTCCGAGGACATACGTTCTTAAATTCTTCGCGATATAAAGACACTTTCGTAGTTCTCTGTATCTCTTCCAATCTCCTTTTCAACCTCTTCCTTTACCGTTGGGTGAGGTCATAAGAACGGATCTCTTAGGGTACCTGTCTCCTCGGACCATCCGACGACAGGTATCCCAGCGTGTCTCAACCTGTACTGACTTCACTGAATCGTACGTACGTACGCAACCTCTTCCTGTACCGTTGGGTAAGGGCATAAGAACGGACCTCTTAGGGTCCCTGTCTCCTCGGACCACCCGACGGCAGATACCCCAGAGTGTCCCAGCCTGTGGTGACTTCACTGAATCATCGTCGTCGTCTCCTTTTCAAACGCTGAGCCTCAGACACAGTGGCTCCCACCGTATACGAGAGAAGAGTTCGAACCCGAAATAGGAATTCCGTTGACCTTCGGTAACTATCTGAAAGTTTGTTACACTGTCCTCGTGTATATAGTGTACCTGGTAGTCAATTACGTCTCCCCTCTCCGCCGAAACGGTCATCAGGTCCATCTCCCCCACCACTCGAGGCCTTTACCCCCGGTAACCTCCTGTCTATCTTTACCTCTTTGTCAGTGTACTATTTTAGTTGTCCTGAGGTCCCGATTGACCCCGTCCCAGACTCTCTACCACGACACCTCCGACCAAGAGATTCCCTAACACACGAACCACCGTAGAGGTAGACCCTGTGTCCTCCTAAATTCACCTCGAACGGGACTTCCCTTCTTCTACACGAGTCCGACTCAGAATCATCACTCTCCGACCTCTACTACAGGGGGACCTACTTTAGTAAAAGGCATAAGAAAATTTCTTTCGTCGGTCACATCTAGTGTGAAGTCTTAGTAAAGAAAGAAACAAAAAATTTATTTTCCCAATTTTACTTTCTAAACCCGTGCGTTCCCTAGATCGAGGTTAAAAAGTCTTTAATACCGTACATTCAAAGGAGTAACGGATTCTTCAGTCCACTCCATAACGACACGACATTTATGCGGACGTATACCTCACCTAATGTAATCTACCCGTCGTACAGGTAGCTAACAAAGATTCTGAGAAGCCATGAAAGACTCAGAAAATACGTAGACTTAGAGATCTTTTGACAAAATCTCTTCGAAACCGGAATCGAGTCGGAAAGTTACTGAACGAACTCCCGTCTCCACTTACGTCAGTAGAAGAATCTTGTGTTCACCTAAAGGATCTTTTTCTCGTCGTCCCTTGTGGTACTTGTCTGAACGGAGTGCGAGAACCCTGTCAGATAAGTGGTGGGTCCAGTGAACTCTTTTCTTTGGGTTTAGGTGCAGGTCTTTCACTTCTCTCTCCCTTACAGTCTTAAGAGTCTCGGAGAATCACGAAAACGATGAACTCAAGTGGAGTTTGAAGTGGGGCTTGGTGACCCGTTACTTTTACCTCAAATGTGTGAAGAAAAGTGTTATAATACCCTACATCTTTCAGATTTACTTAAACAATCGTAGGAATAGCTACCAAAAAATGTAAACCACTGGAAGTCACTCTACAAACTTTTCAGGCAGTTGGAGAACCTGAATGATGGTCGTACTTGGGGGTTTAGCTGGGTCGTCCTGCACAAGGTGTACACCTCGGGACGTCTGAGGGACGAACACGAAAAGAAAACAATCCAATGGACTTCACCTTGATCTTAAGTTTCTCATTCAAGGGCAAATTGACAGTGAGCCCCCATGACTCCTGAATGATTCACGATCAGTGATATCATTAAGGAAACGTTTGAGTAAATGTGAGGGCGTGTTAGGGTAAAGTGTCTACTCTCACACCCCCGTATGTCTCCCAGTCACTCAATAGGTCTCGGTGTCGCCTCTCCGCCTTCTTGACTCTAGTTTGTGTCTTGAGACCTCGGACGTAAAAATTTTTTATTGAAAAAAATATAAATAAACAAACCGGCGTGGTCCTGAATCAACACCGTGAACTTTAGAACCTAGAATCAAAGGAGTCCACTCTAGATCAAGGGGGTGACCCCTAACCGGCGGACGTAACTCTCATACCTCAGAATCGGGGACCTGGTGGTCCCTTCAGCCCGGGGGTAAACCAAAACTGTGTACGGGATCCGTAACCCGGCGAGTGGGTCTCACTTCAGATGTAGTCCGGTTTATTTCTGTCTCGGACTCTTACCCAGAAAATTCCCTCGACAGTCGAGTTTATCATTGTGAACTCTTATACCGTAAACAGCTTGAGGTTTGGATAAGACGGGTAGGACACCACCAAACAAACGACCATAAGTGTCGACGTCATCGACGTTCCGACAACCAAAAGTTCCAATGGTTTCTTGTCCCTTCTTGCTCTACCTGTTCAATTTTATGGCGTTTCGAACGACTTGAATTCCTCTAACTAGGTGAAAAGAACTTATTTGTAAAAAGTACTAACAAGATTTTGAAACCAATTGAAAGTCTCAAGTCTTGTTGAACTATATAAAAAAAATAGTCATGTAAACCACCAGGAGACCTAAAAGAAATCCGTAAGTGAAGTGGGAAAGTCTTCACGAAGGGAGAATGAGTCAAAAAATGAATTATCAAAAATGTCAAGAAACGGATTGAGAACAGAGCAAGAATTTGATATACTTTTATCGTTACTATCAATAAAATTTCGACATAGAATATTGAAATCGACATCACTGATACTAGACAATTAATGGTAATGGTAATTATATGGTAATGATCTACGTCTTCAGTTCTTAAAGAAATAAAAATAATTTTATATCACAACAGTGTTACAACTCAACGTAGTAAGGATCATTAGACTTACCACATGATCTTTCAAGTGGAGGAGTTTATAGAAAAGGAATACACTACCTACTGTTAAATTCCAATTTATTAGAGGTCTTATGAATGGACTAAGTTGCAGAGTAAGAGACGTAGTCAATACAAGTCAACGAGTCAACACAGACTGAGAAACGCTGGGGTACCTGACATCGTGTGATCCGGAGGGACGGGTAGTGGCTGAGGGCCTCAAATCAGTTTGAGTATAGGTAACTCAACCACTACGGTAAGTTGGTAGAGTAGGAGACAGCAGGGGAAGAGGACGGAAGTTAGAACGGGTCGTAGTCCCAGAAAAGGTCACTCAGTCAAGAAACGTATTCCACAGGTTTCATAACCACAAAGTCGAAATCGTAGTCAGGAAGGTTACTTATAAGTCCTGACTAAAGGAAATCCTACCTGACCAACCTAGAGGAACGACAGGTTCCTTGTAAGGTCTCACAAAAGGTTGTGGTGTCAAGTTTTCGTAGTTAAGAAGCCGTTAGTCGAAAGGAATATCAGGTTGAGAGTGTAGGTATGTACTGATGACTCATCTATCTAAAGTGATCTACCTGGAAACAACCGTTTCATTACAGAGACGAAAAATTGTACGACACGTCCAACCAGTGTCGAAAAGAAGGTTCCTCGTTCACAGAAAATTAAAGTACAGACGACAGTGGTAGACGTCACTAGTGACAAAGGTAACGAAGGGGAAAATAAAAGGTACTTCACTACCCTGGTCTACGGTACTAGAATCAAAAGACTTACAACTCAAAATTCGGTTGAAAAAGTGAGAGGAGAAAGTGAACGTAGTTCTCCGAGAAATAAAGAAGAAGCGAAAGACAGTATCCACACCACAGTAGACGTATAGACTCCAATAACTATAAAGAGGGTCGTTAGAACTAAGGTCGAACATGAAGTAGGTTAGGTCGTAAAGAGTACTACATGAGACGTATATTCAATTTATTTATCCCACTGTTATATGACG
The DNA here is from genome assembly GCA_006410555.1 of Capra ibex. Classification (NCBI taxonomy): domain Eukaryota; kingdom Metazoa; phylum Chordata; class Mammalia; order Artiodactyla; family Bovidae; genus Capra; species Capra ibex. The sequence continues at coordinate 47,236,509 of SJYO01038709.1, forward strand.
GAACTACATGAGGAAAGGAAAAAACTTTGGTCAGACAAAAAGGTGCAGGTCAAGATTGACAACGAAAAACTGGACGTTTGTCTAAAGAGTCATCTATCCAGTCCACCAGACCATAAGGGTAGAGAAAATCTTAAAAGGTATCAAAGGACACTAGGTGTGTCAGTTTCTGAAACCGTACCAGTCATTTTGTCTTCATCTACAAAAAGACCTTGAGAGAACGAAAAAGCTACTGGGTTACCTACAGACGTTAAACTAGAGACCAAGGAGACGGAAAAGACTTAGGTCGAACTTGTAGACCTTCAAGTACCAAGTGTATGACAACTTTGGACCGAACGTCTTAAAACTCGTAGTGAAACGATCGCACACTCTACTCACGTTAACACGCCATCAAACTCGTAAGAAACCATAACGGAAAGAATCCCTATCCTTACTTTTGACTGGAAAAGGTCTGGACATCGGTGACGACTCAAAAGGTTTAAACGACCGTATAACTCATGTCGTGAAAGTGTCGTAGTAGAAAATCCTAAACTTAGTCGAGGTGATCGATACAAGTATCACTACGAAGGACTCCAGGTGAACCGAAGTGTAAGGTCCTACAGGCCGAGATCCACTGACTAGTGTGGTAGCACTAATAGACCCAGTAATCCTAGAAAAAACATATCAAGACACATAAGAACGAGAGAGAAGAATTATAGAAGACGAAGACAATCCAGGTATGTTAAAGACAGGAAATAGCACGGGTAGAAACGTACTTTACAAGGCAACCATAGAGATTAAAAAAACTGCTCTAGAGAGAAGAAAGGGTAAGACAACAAATGGAGATAAAGAAACGTAACTAGTGATTCCTTCCGAAAGAATAGAGAGGAACGATCAGAAACCTTGAGACTTAAGTTTACTCATATAGAAAGGAAAAGACCAAACGGAAAGCGAAGAGAAGAAAAGTGTTGATAAACATTCCGGAGGAGTCTGTTGGTAAAACGGAAAAACGTAAAGAAAAAACCCCTACCACAACTAGTGACGGAGGACATGTTACAGTGTTTGGAGGTAGGTATTAAGAAGTCCGTGAGACAGTCTAGATTAGAGAACTTAGATAAACAGTGAAGGTTACACACACACACATATATATATATATATATATATAAAAAAACGAAATAGTGTACTCACGAGTTATCTTATGAAGTAAGTCCCTTTATCCCAGACTCTAAAGAGTATGAAGTAGAGTAATCACTTCGTCAACATTTAAGAAGTAGGTTTTCGTCGGGATGTTTGTCAGGGGGACATATAACTTTCTACTGGAACCGATTTCCTTCTCTTCACAAGAACCAAGTCATCCCTCAGACTCTTGATACAGGATGTCACTAAACCCGACGAGTCTCAGTTTTCGTTAAAAACGTAGTTATCTCTTGACAATCAACTTTAGAAATGGACAAGGTACAAAGGATTGAGTTATTAAAACACAATTGTCGTATCGAAGGACGGGGATTTATGCCCTCTACAAACACGACGATCAATTGGTTTTAATCTTTCTAGGTTTCTCGGACTTCTCACCGGTCTCCTTCAGAGACTACCAGAGATTTGAGTCCGATGACAGAGAGTGTCGGGGAGGGAAGGGACCCGTCTGTCCTGGGAAGGAGTTGAGTGAGGGGAAGTGTCTTCCTCGTATAAGGGTGTTGTAAACAGGAAGTTTACAAGTCTGATATCGAAAAGTTTTGAATGACTCATTGGGTTTCGTGGAACGTTATTGGAATATCCCGGTCAGTATTAAATGGTTTTGAAAGGATCACGTTCGTCTGCGGAGACTACATTCCCAACCGAGACAGCCCGAGGTTGTCACCTTCTCTCCTTTATTGGTACTTCAAGTCCTTGTCTTTTTTGTCAAAGGGAAGTCCTCTTTCTTTTTAGGGTTGTGGCAAAAGTCAAATTTGACTCGTTACCTTGTTCTGTACTCTGACGTTGTAAACAGAGGAAGTGTTCGGAAATAAATAGTTACAAACATGATTGCAAGAGTCACTTACAACAAAATCGATAATTGAGTTTTTCGAGTTTTCACAATTCGACCGACTTTAGAAACTTTGGTTTATTATCACTTCGTAAACCCACAAACTAAAAACAAAATGAGAAGTGTAGAGTTTTACGTTTCTAACTTTGAGGTTTGGGACGTTCACTCAAAATATTTATCTCGGTTCTAACTCCGTAGTAGGGGGTGAGGAAAAGTCTCTTACACAACGCTTCAGTGTTATACAACCACTCGAGACCACACCTTAGGTAGAATGATACTTGTAGTTACCGTTTAAACAAAAACCTTTAATAAGACTCAATGGATAGATACGAAGACTTCGGAAAAAAAGTCCAGAAAACCCTTTATCATTTACGGAGTTTTGAGAACTTTCTCTCACTGCAAAATTAAACATACGGAGGGAACAACCTATAAGATCCTGTGACTCGTGTTTATAATGTCTTCTTTCGTCGTCACTTATCTTTCTCACAGGTCTGTCCCAAAAAAACAAACAAAAATTTCTTTCCTCTTCAATTTTTGTGTGCTCATTCGTCTGGACAATAGACACCGATACCAATTACAAACGAAGGTTGTGAAGGTTTACTAATGGAAAACCGGACAAAAATTCAATGTGAAATTATTATACAAATGAGAAAGATTAGGTAAGAAATTTTACAAATTTTATTTTCTGTACGAACGTACTCTTATAACAAAGTAAACAGAAGAGAAACACAAACTTTCTCTTTCAGGACCTATTGTGATAAGTTAAATCCCCTCGTCTTCCGTCTTGTACGGTATGTCTGGGTATAGATGTTCTTTCGTAAAATGTACCAAAGGAACAAATCAATCTTTAAAAATTCCGAAATCCCAACCGGTTTTTTAAGTAAACCCAAAAAGACGTGTTACCATATCTTTATAAAACTCCCATTTTTTTAGATTGTCGAAGCTAACTGACATGACATAAAGACAAACCGAGACCTTTATATTAATTGTAATGGGAAAGACTCAAAGGAAAAGTACGAAGTCAAATCTAAAACCCACCATTTACGAAATGTAATCGGTAGTTTACCCTTTGATGTACAGGAGTCAAAGGTTTCTCGTGTACTTTCAACTTGGAATTTTTTATTTTTCCACAGTTAGTCCTTTACAGGTCTTACCCATTTAGATATCTCTGTCTTTCCAATCACCAACGGATCTCGTACCTTAACGGACCTTTTAGGGTACCTGTCTCCTCGGACCATCCGACGTCAGGTACCCCAGCGCTTCTCAACCTGTGCTGACTCGCTGAAGTGAAAGTGCGTAACCTCTTCCTTTACCGTTGGGTGAGGTCACAAGAACGGACCTCTTAGGGTCCCTGTCGCCTCGGACCACCCGACGGCAGATGCCCCAGTGTGTCTCAGCCTGTGCTGACTCACTGACTTGACTTGACTACACCAGAAACCCCATGTCCTCCTAAACAAACACACTCCCCACCACACCTACGACGACACACACTTATGTACAATCAAGACGTAAATGGTGAAAACAGTATCGGACGGAGTCCCTCCCTTACTTTCAGTGTTTCATGAATTTCATAAGTTCCCATCCTATTAAAAAATTTGCTAAAGGAACTTATAACTGACCTGTAAACTATTCCTTAACTACATTTGTTAAAATTCTTCACTATTACCATAGTACTAGTATAAAAATTTTATCAGGAATAGAAAGACTCTATGAACGACCTTATAAGTATTCATTTATAAGTATTTACTTTGTTATAATATTTTATGTTGTTATCATATAAAACCTAAACGAAGTTTTTGAATCCGTTTCTCCTTTATCCACCCACATCTCCTACTTTATTCTGACCGGTCCCTGGTAATTAACAACATTCACTCACGTTGTTCACTTCCTCAAGTAATATTTCAAGACAGACGAAAATATTTACCAACTACAAAAGGTACGGTTTTTTCAAATTCGTAAATCTTCTTTGTAAAAGTGTTTGTAAATCTTGTTTTCAATCCCGATTACTGGTTTCTATGATTTTTCCCCCGTAAATGATCTTTACTTTGTGAACGGTTTTATTGTAAGATCATAATGTTATTTTCTTGTCAACAGTTTGTACTTACCTTTACGATGAGGTATTAGTTCAAGTTCACATACTGTCATAAGGTCGTCACAGATGGAGACAGTGGGTAAAGTTTCCCTCAACTGGGTTTATCCTTCACCGGGTCGACTCCGATTAACCCTCATCGTCCGACTACGGACCGTCATGTCTCTCGTGACCGGACCACAGGAGAACCTGACGGGTGCGACGGTTAGGTTCTCTTCAAAGGGTCGACTCTCGTCCTTCTTTCCTAAATTCTTTTCTTGTCTTTTTGTTGGAAAAAAATCTAACCTTTAATAAGACAAGAAAAAAAAAAAAAATTTTGCCCTTCCTGTCTGTAATTTTAATTTAAGAAGGGATGGAGTTATTGTATTTATAGAAACGAGTATTTTAAAAAATAAGGAATTGAAGAGTAAGTACGTCAAACTGGAAAGATATCACACTGAGTGTAATCCTAAAGTTGACTGATCGTACGTTGGTTAGTCCCGGAAGACAATGGACCTTCTTATGTAAGAGACAAGTTCTCTTACAAGTCTGACTATCGGTTTTTCTCATAGTCTACTAAACAGGATAAATAGTCTCTTCGACACATGTAAAATGTGGATTAAACGTCGGTATCAATGTCACAAAATAAATATTGATATGATATGTAGTCCTCAGAGAAAGATATTGTCAGTCTATCATCTAAAATCCGAGACATCCGGGTTACTAGAGTCGATGTCGATGAGTTGAGACGGTAATGTCGCCGAAGTCTGTCATACACTTGTTTATCATACCGACCCAAGGTTATTTTGAACTAAATATTTTTGTCGACCACCAGGTCTAAACTGGACGTCCGGCAACAAGTGATTGGGGGCTATTTGAAATAGTTATTACCCGAACACAATCATGGGATAGTCGTGACATTGTTTAATAGTGTTTGTATTATTGAAATTTGTTGTGACTAAAGAACATAATGTCAAGACCTCTAGTCTTCAGACTCGACCCAGAGAGACCCGATTGTAGTTCCTTCACCCTCCTGACACAAGGAAGATCTCGGTGATGTCCTCGTAGGGAAAGGAATGGTAAAGGTTAAAGAAGTCCGACGGTAGTAAGGAACCGTGTTCGGGGTAGGAGGTAGGAGTTTCGATCGTTACCACCAGTCAGAAAGAGTGTAATGTAGTGAGATTTCGAGAAGACTGATATAGAGAAGGTGCAAATTACTAGGACACTAATGTGACTCGGGTGAACCTATTAGATCCTCTTAAAGTGACACGTCAGACGAGTAAGTCGAGTCAAGTCAGCGAGTCAGCACAGGCTGACAAACGTTGGGGTACTTAGCGTCGTGTGGTCCGGAGGGACAGGTAGTGGTTGAGGGCCTCAAGTGAGTCTGAGTGCAGGTAGCTCAGGCACCACGGTAGGTCGGTAGAGTAGGAGACAGCAGGGGAGAAGGAGGACGGGGGTTAGGAAGGGTCGTAGTCTCAGAAAAGGTTACTCAGTTGAGAAGCGTACTCCACCGGTTTCATGACCTCAAAGTCGAAATCGTAGTAAGGAAGGTTTCTTTAGGGTCCCGACTAGAGGAAGTCTTACCTAACCAACCTAGAGGAACGTCAGGTTCCCTGAGAGTTCTCAGAAGAGGTTGTGGTGTCATGTTTACGTAGTTAAGAAGCCGTGAGTCGGAAGAAGTGTCAGGTTGAGAGTGTAGGTATGTACTGGTGTCCTTTTTGGTATTGGAACTGATCTACCTGGAATCAGCCGTTTCATTACAGAGACGAAAACTTATACGATAGATCCAACCAGTATTGAAAAGAAGGTTCCTCATTCGTAGAAAATTAAAGTACCGACGATAGTGGTAGACGTCACTAAAACCTCGGGGGGGTTTTATTTCAGACTGTGACAAAGGTGACAAAAGGGTAGATAAAGGGTACTTCACTACCCTGGCCTACGGTAATCGGTGGAATTAAGGTAGAGTTAGAATTCAGGGGAAACGGTACATTGTATTATGTAAATGTCTAAGACCCTTAATCTTGTGCCTGTAGAAACCCCATCAGTGATAAAAGAGATAGTGTCCCGGATTATCCTTTGTTGGGCCAATCCAAAAACGAGTAAGAACCGTCAACCGAGTCCAGAAACCCTTCTTACTTCCATGTAATCATCTCCTTCTGATTGTAAAGGCCGAAATTTTTGTCCTGTCGAGTAAATGACACTATGTCTCCTGACACATATAGTCTCGTGTGACTCCCTCGTCGTGTCCTGTGTTGACTCTCGCACCCGAGAGCTCATATCACAAAGTGTAGGGACGAGGTCGTGAACACTCTGAAACTTAGTTAATGAACGGAAGAAACGTCATAGTCAAAGACCTGAAGGGACGTCCGAGTCTGTCATTTCGTAGACGGATGTTACGCCCTCTGGGCCAAGCTAGGGACCCAACCCTTCTAGGGGACCTCTTCCTTTACCTTTGGGTGAGGTCAAGAGAACGGACCTTTTAGGGTACCTACCTCTTAGGACCATCCGATGTCAGGTACCCCAACGTTTCTTAACCTGTACTGACTCGCTGCAGTGAAAAAGAAAAGTACCTAACTTACCATTACCATTGTCGAGGGAACTTCCCACAACATGTATACTTTACTCTAATTTACACTTCGTTGGTCGTATTACGGATCGGATGTTAAATTACCATAAAGACGTCTTGATACCCCAAGATGAAACTCAGGTCGGTCCAGGGAGACTTGTGTTACCGGTGTACCTCTTTCGTACGATACCGGATTAAACGGACCTTCCGGTTAAAACCAAGACGAGGGTGATGTCGTAACATTAACCCAGGATTACTACTTTAGATTTCGTTGCAAGTATCCTGGAATTTTATTGTCACATGTATTCGGTGGATCAATTATTTTTGGAAGAATGGAGTTTTATAAATGAGAAGTTCATGAGACCGTCTAGTAAGTGACCCCTGTGACGACTCCCGAACTATTCACCTCACGAGTAGTATACAATTTTTATCTACAGTCTTCCGGTAAGTTATTTACGTTGTCCAAAATATCAGAATTCACTATAATTTATCGAAATCGCTCCCATATCCTATTTCAAGAAGTTTATGTTTTCGTCGTAATAAAAGGAGTAAAACTCTCAGTCAGCACACTAAAAAGGGGTGAAAAATTTTAGAAAATAAAAAATTAATACCTTCACACTATTGTGTAAATCTCCTTTGAACCTTTTATGTCTTGTTTCAATGTATCTCAAGATGATATATAACGTTAAAAATTTCATTATTTACTTCTAAAAGTTAACCTCAAAGTTATAGTTTGAGAGAATTATCTTACTTATCTTTTCATCCTATATCAGCTGGACTTTTCGTGACACTTGGTTAAGTTGTATTAATTATGCATATGTTAAAAGTGTGTTGTCGTCCTATGTTTAAGATAAGTTTAAGGGTATCTGAGATTTGGTCCTCTGTACCCTGGTATGGGTCCCTGTATTTTGTTCCACGTTTTTGAAGTACCAGCTTTCCATAACTTTAGTATGTCTCAGACAAGAGAATAGTGACACCTTAATACAATCTTTAGTTATATTTTTATATAAACTGTTATTGGGTGCATAAAAGTTCACGTCACACTGCAAATGGTTCTCTCTAGAAACTGAATCGGTAACTTTCGGAGTCATTTGAATCTTCTGACTTTTTTGTGTCTCTTACTAATGTCTCTTCCTTCGTAATTTTACCCTTTAATTATAGTTTCTATGAAATTTTTGGGACACACAAACCTTTAATTTACAGCTGAAAATTTATTACCCACATAGATTCTTCGGTATTGTTCCTTTTACTCTTTGATAAACATTGTCTTACTTTTACCCTTTTCTTAAATAGTCTTAAACAACGTAAGTTGACTTCGACAAGTTACGTTGATTTATGTCACACCTTAGAACTTTTCTATACTTTTGGTTATTACCTGTGATCGTATTTACACTTTAAACTTGTTTTTAGACATGAAATCGATTATTATGACACACGACACGACACACGTATCAACGAGTCGGCACAGGTTGAGAAACACTAGAATACCTGACATCGGGTAGTCCGAGGAGACAGGTACCCCTAAGAGGTCCGTTCTTGTGACCTCACCTGACGGTACGGGAGGAGATCCTCTAGAAGGGTTTGGTCCCTATCTTGGGTCCAGACGAAGTAACGTCCACCTAATAGTGCAATTAAAGAAGGAAAGAAAGAAAAAAATTGTTGTATCATAAAGAAATTTAAGAGTCTTAACCTAATCTTCAACGTTCCGAGTAAGTTTAAAAAAATTTAATAATTTTGTTATTCGAAAGATCCGAAAATCGTTATTATGATCTACGGTCTTATGTACCTTGATATAGTTTCAAAACTCATTTACATTTAATCTTCAGATCGTGAAATAAGTATGAATCACTTTGTTCACCTCGGTCTTACAGTATGTAAAAAACCGATTCGTTTTTAAGTTTCAAAAGATTTTATATATATAATACGTATACTATATATATTCATATGTTTTCGAAAAGATGATCTATTTCCGAACTCCTTTTTTTTTCTCTTTAACCTTTTGTTTGATTTACTTTACCCTCGTGACTTATACTTTATCTTTTTCACCTTGTCTGATCTATTTTCTAGTAGTATATCAACTTAACAAAAATTTGCACTGACGAGAAATCTTAGTGTCTCGAAACCTCTTTTTTCGTTATGGACGCACAAACATAAAAAGTTTTTTAAGGTCTCATTAAGATTACACGTAGACCTAAAATTTTTCACTAATGTCCAAAAAGATAATTTACCATTAAAATCACCATGTCTTAAGACAATAAAAGACAACTAGTTAGTACTATGTTACCATAATTTTACTTATTATTATTTTTTTAAAAAATTAATTTCTTCCTTATTCAATGTATTAATGTTATCATTTTCTACGAATAGTCAAAAGTGTTAGTTATCCATTTTTTATTTTCTATTAATGTTAATATTCGGTATTACCTTTGTACTAATTGGATTGTTATATTTTATTAATGTATGTTATATCCCGTAATTCATTCTGACTACCCCATTCACTTTCACGTATGTACTTATACAAAAGTAGGTGGGTCGGTCAGATACAGAAAACCAACCACGTAAATTAAGTGAGTATAAATTCCATCAATAGTTGTATATACTAGGATAGTGATAAAAGAATTAACAAAACCCAAATAAAACACAACTAGAAAAGGAAGAGAACACAAAGGACGAATCTCTTCAAGGAAAAAGTAAACAACTTTTCGACCAAACCACCACGACTTAAGAGAATTGAATTCGAACTGATTTCGGAAAACTAAAGAGGTAGTTTAGAGCTCAGAACGACCCATCTCATAAGAACTAACATCTAAGAAGGGAAAGTAGTGAAATTTAAATAGTACGGTAAGGGAAGACCGAACATCTCAAAGACAACTCTTTAGTCGACTATTGGAATACCCTCAACGGAACATACAATAAATAGTAAAAAGGGAACAAAGAAAATTATAAAATAGAAACAGAAATTAAAAACAGTCAAACTAATACACAGAGTCAAACAAGACGGAACCCAAATAGGCCGGACCCTGAGAGACACGAAGGACCTGAACCAACTGATAAAGGAAACGGTACAATCCCTTCAAAAGTCGATAATGGAGGAGTTTATAAAAGAGTCCAGGAAAGAGAGAGAGAAGAAGACCCTGGGGATATTACGCTTACAACCACACAAATTACAACAGGGTCTCCAGAGAATCCGACAGAAGTATAAAAAAGTAAGAAAAAGGATAAAAGACAAAACACCGTCACTAAAGGTGGTAAGGTAGAAGGTCCAATGAATAGGCAAGAAGACCGAGTCAATAAGACAATAACTAACGACGGTCACATAACAAGTAGAGACAAAGAAACAAGAAATCAAGAAGGTCTAGAAACCATTTGTAAAGAACGTAGAAGAGGTAAGAAAAAGACTCTAGGACCTGGTAGAAGTGATAGTAGGACTTAAGAAAAAGACCCTCCAACGGATAGAAGTGAAGTAAATCAACAAAAAAACTCCAAAATAGAACAGGGAAGTAGACCCTGTATTGAGAGACGGAAAAATAAACCTAATTGAAAGACACTACACCAAAAGCAAGACCGTCGAAGTCCTAACACTAAGAAGAACGAAGAGGAAAGACGGGAGACCACCTATTCCGATTCTCTGTACATATTCGAAGGACTGCCCACTCTGACCGTCACCCTTTTTGACCCTGAACGAGACCACCCGTCCCGGTACGAGTCCCTTTGAAATTAGACTTACAGACGAATACCAACCCCGACGCGAGGGAGGAACAATCAACAGACCGGACTCCACTGGGTCGGGACCTCAGATGTCCCGATTGCCACTGGAGGTACTCTCGAGTGTGGTCCCCCGTGGAGAGTCCTGACAACGACGGTCACGGGGGTAGGGGTGTCGTTCGGTGACAGTAGGATACGGAGGTGTCCTCTCGGAGGTTGTGATCGTTCATCCGGACCAAGTCAGAAGAGACACCAGTGACGAGGAAAGGGGACCCAGGACCACACACGTTCTAAAACAAACACAGGAGGTTCTCACCTCAGAAACAAAGGTGGTCAGGATACCTTCAGGACATTAGTTTAGGGTCAGTCAAGTCAAGTCAACGAGTCAGCATAGACTGAGAACCTCTGGGGTACCCAGGGTGACCGAAAGTCTCAGTCTAAGGGACACCTAAGGATCAGGAAAACGATCCGACCCTTCGAACTACACCCCAAGTCTTGGAAGTGTTGTCACCCTCTTGAAGAAACCATAATAACAAGAGGTCAAACACCCAACAGGTGGGCTACCCATACCCCAAACTACAGTAGTACTAACGCGGAGAGGATGGTAGAGCGTTAAGAAGAAACAGAAACCTGTACCCCATAGAAAAAAACTACCCAAGGTCGTAAGAGGACAACTACCAACAAGTTGTCGATCAACACTAAAACCACGAGAACGTCCTCGTCTACTCACGTGCAAAGTGGTAGAACTTGGCCAGGGAAGTACGACGACGACGATTCAGTGGAGTCAGCACAGGCTGAGACACACTGGGGTATCTGCCGTCGGGTGGTCCGAGGGGATAGGGACCCTAAGAGGTCCGTTCTTGTGACCTCACCCAACGGTAAAGGAAGAGGTTTACAAAAATTATTTGTTTCAAAGTCGTACAAAAACACGTAGCATGTACAGAAGACGGTCATTCCATAAACAATTTTTAGAGTAACCGTAGAAAACCGTAAAATATCTTAGACATTTTTCCCGTTTTAATCAACGGGTTCTGATGGTTTTTTTTTTAGGGATGATTACCGTTTGGTCCCTTTAAAACCGACCGTTTGGTCGGGGTCTGTGTTTCCGGTTTCTCTCTGGATTCCTTCTCCGTCGGGTGAGGTCTGACTGCCCACCGTTCAAAGTATTCGTTCCCTTAAATAGATACTCCGAATAGAACCCGGTGGAGTTCTGTTCAACTAGAGGTGTCGACAGTTGGTCTTAGATTTTCACATATCCGTGGAAGTGGCCTAAGACAGTGTATGTGTTAGGTCTACCAGAGTAGTAGTGTACCCATATAGTTCCGTACATACGAAACGCGTTGACGAACCTCACTCTTTCCGTTCACCTTGTGTGTAAGGTTCACGTCCCCTCCTTCAGTCCTCGAGGGTTAACGGGTCTAGGACCAGTTGGTAGCCAGTGTAGAAGACCTACTGGTGGAGGTTATTCTTTCCTTAGGATTTAGGGTAAAACTACGGGGTTATTGACTGTAAGGGAACAATCGTAATTCACTTTTGGTTTAGTAAGGGAGTATCTCTTGAAGGTATTATTGTCCTCTTTATTACTGTATAACGTAGACCCAGTAAAAAAACACCAGATTCATAGTTCTAACCTTCGGGAGGTTCGACGAGGTCTACGTGTGGATATAACAAAAATAGACCTTGTCGTCGATTTTACCTCTAGTAAGAGTTTACGTTTGTCAAAGTAGTAAGTCTATCAAAAGTACCGTCAAACATATCTTTCTTTAAGAAAAGAAATTTCTTTTAATAAGGTTGATGATTATCGAAGGAGGAAGGAATAGGGATCCCGAAGGGTACAAAAGACTTAAGAGGTGAAGTCTCATTTAGGAATTTCACTTCGACTGAGTACATGGGGTACTAATTGACATTGAAGAAAAGGAAAGAAGGAAGCCTAGGAAAGGTGTTACAGTTGAAAAGGACACCGTCGATCGGTTTTAGGGAGTCGGTCTGTTTGATTCTCTTATTACTGGTGTAAAAAACATTCACTTTCCAGAAATTTTCGTTAAAGTTCTAGAGGTTACTTGAACCTCTATCCGATGACGGGTTAATATAAAAAATTTTAGACTAATACTATCGTTATTTAACTCCTTTCCCGTGTTTACCTATTTCACGAACACCTGACGAAGTGATTGATAAATTTAGACATAGTTACCAAAACTACTAAGTAAATAGTTTTATCTAAATATTTTATATTAGTTTTAAATAGAATACAGGTTCCTTATATACATTAAGTCGGTCTAAGGTTTTAAATTCGGGAACCTTCTTGACCGGCGTCCGTATATTCCTACAGTGAAGGTACACCACTTATAACTCAAACAAGGAAGAAGTGTAAATGACGATAGTTAGTAAAGTATTGTTATAGAATGAGAACAAAGAGAATCGACTGTATACAAAATCTTCATACTTTAAGAGTTTTCATTTTGTATAGAAAAATTACCATCATGAGAAACCACTACTCTTGTACTTTACTTGGGGGTCTGTGAAGACTACAGTTAATCTTATCGGACAGATAATAAACCGTTATCATATAGTTTTCGGAATTTTGGTACAGAGTGGAAATTAGGTCTATCAGGTAAAGAAAAGATTATTAATTAAAATAAAAATACTAATAAAAACAGATACGATCCAGAAACAACAACGGTCCCCCGAAAGAGATCAACACCACTCGTCCCGATGAGAAACAACACCACGGACCCGAATAGTAACGCAACCGAAGATAACAACGTCTCGTACCCGAGACCCTATGTACTCGAGGCCATCACCGTCCTCATAAGAATTGGTAAAAATTGGTGACCTGGTGATCCCTTTAGGAGTCCATGAGGAGAACTTTAAATAACCTTATTTTGGTAGTCGTTCCGTACTCTTTTACATATGAAAACATACTTTTCCAAGTAGTGTCGTGACAAATATTATAGTCTTTGACTTTTGGTAGACAGGGTTTTATCTCTTAGTAGTCAATTTACGTAATATTGTATACAAGTATGATACACTATGTAGATGAGTTATTTTTAGTACGAAATTTTCTTAAACCATTTTACTGAATTCGACACCATAACTCAATTTATTTAATGTGTGTTGTACGTGTCAAAGGCATTGACGTCCCTTACCCACCCATCCAAAATCCGTGTCGGTCTCCAGGCCAATGGTCTTGATCCTGTGTCTCAACGCCGACTTGATCGTCAGTACCACTGTTTGACTCAGGATGTCTCTACCCGATGTAAATAAATTTAGAGAGGACTTCTACAGTTTTAACAAAAGTAATGTGAGGACCTAAGAACAAGGTAAGAGTACATCTGGTCAAATGGTAAAGAAATCATGAAGGTTGACTAACGAAGTCCCGAAGGGACGGTGGGTCTAGTTGAATAGTTTCGGGAAAGAGTTGGTTTCTGTAAAGGAAGAAAATCTCTTGAACCCATGTTTGACCTTTCGTACTATAAAAACGAACGGGGTGACGTGTAGTTATGGGAAACCTAATTGTGGACAATCTTTGGGGGACACACACACGTACGATTCAGTGAAGTCAGTGCAGGTTTAGATACGTTGGGACACCTGACATCGGGTGGTCCGAGGAGACAAGTACGCTAAGAGGTCCGTTCTTATGACCTCACCCAACGGTACTGGATGAGGTCGTCTAGAAGGAGTGGATCCCTATCTTGGACACAGAGAATGCAGAGAACGTAACCGTCCACCCAAGAAAATGGTGATCGTGGTGGACCTTTCGGGATCTTTGGGGGATCTTACCGACTTTACTTTTACTGACTGTTACGATTCACAACTATTCCGACATCTCGTTAATTTTGAGAGTATTCGACAATTATTCTAACATCTTACTATTTTGTCAAACCTTTTGAATACTAAAGTTATTTAAAATTGTGTGTAGATAGAACACTGAGTCGTTAAAGTGATGATCTATAAATAAATTTTCTTTACGACATATAAGGGTCTTTCTAAATATGTTCTTACTAGTATCGTCGGAATTAGTATTATTGGGTTTGGTCTTTATCGGTATACAAGAAGTTGACCTCTTACCTATTTGTTTAACTCCATGTATATATGTTATTTTATGATGAGTCATAAGTGTTGTACCTACTTAGAATGTCTGTAATACGACTCACCCCTTTTTTATCTGTGTTCTCATGTATAACTTATTAAGATAAGGATACTTTAGGATCTGATCCATTTTGAATAGATACCAATATGTCTGTATACTTTCACTCCATTCTATAAAAGATATGGAAAAAGACTCACCACCGATGTACTCACCTCTATTATCTTTTTTTTAGATACATGAATTTTTGATATGAAAAATATCAAGAAAAATATAACTACAGAGTTAAAAAATTTAATCTTTTTCTTAGTGGGGTTTTATATTGGACGATCCTGTACAAACCTGGAAAGTGTGGGTAACCCCTTTTCCGTCCCTAATTATAAACCCAAAACAACACATGGTCCGACACACACTCTGTGAATTTTATTAGTCTGAAGGGGGACTTTATGGTCCATTAATCTCCTTGGTTTACGTTAAGAAACTATAAAGAATAGTTCGGGAAAATTCTCATTCATAGAATCCGTAAATTATCGTCTACCCTGAAAATTCCTTAAAAGTAAAGACCTACTTGATTATCAAAAGGGTTATCAAATAGAACTTTTACTACCATTATGGGTAGGTCAAATGATGATGTTATTTCTTTTATCAAGATGTATTTACACTACTTTAAATAAACAGGGTTGTTCTAATATAAACAGTCAACTTCCCAAAATTAAACATAACTTTACGATTTAAATGTAAACTGTTACTATTCAGAAGGTGGTTCAGTTTTCGTGTGGTTTGGTTATTTAAAAGGAAACTCGGTGTTGTTTAGAAAATTATTCTAAAATAAAGTTCTTATATTATTAGTTCTTTTTAAGGTCTACAAGTAAAATATTTCGGTTTTCCTTCTTATCTTGTTCTTATTAGGTATTTTGTCTTCAGCGATAAACCCTCTCTTATTTACTTCACAAGTCCGTTTCTTTTTACCTAAATCCAAAAACCGAGTCTGCCATTTCGCAGACGGATGTTACGTCCCCTAGGTCCAAGTTAGGGAACTAGTCCTTCTAGAGGACCTCTTCCTCTACCGTTGGGTGAGATCATAAGAACGGACCTTTTAGGGTACCTATCTCCTCGGACCATCCGATGTCAGGTACCCCAGTGTTTCTCAGACTGCGCTGACTGGATGAAGTGAAAGTGACAGAATTCTCTATTTGTCTACTACTTTCCGATAACGACTTATCTTATACAATAGTGACATGAACAACTGATGTGTCTATACTGGGAACCGAGAAATTAAATCACGTTTTTCTACAAACACTAAAGTTCCTTAAATGAAAAATGACAGTAAGGTATAAATAAATATCCTGTAGAAAACCTTTCTTCAATTTTTAAGAAATGAAAAGTCGACAGTCATGTAGAGAAAACAGGTATTTTTTTCAGATTTGAAATTCGGACTATAAGTTTCTTAAAAAAATTTTAATGGACCGGGTTTCAATAGATTGTAAATAGAGGATGACGAAAAGATGTGAACGTGAAACCAGATCGGTTGTGTGAGAATTTTGTTGGTATTCTACTGTCTTCTTTAGTGTCCCTTGTAATCTTTTTAGAATCTGTGTTTACTTTTGTGTGTCGTATGGTTTTATTATCTTACGTTGTTTTCACGATTCGTCTTTAAATATTTACGAATGTAATTTTTCATTCAAAAACACGAGTGATTTTTTTTTTTTTATTCTAAAATTCAGTTGTGATCGAAATGTTAAATTTCTTGATCTTTTTCTCGTTTGATTTAGGTTTCGGTCGTCTTTTTCTGGATTACTTCTGATCTCGTCTTTTTTTTTTTTTTTTTGACTTTATCTCTTATCTGTTTGTTATCTTTTAGGTACTTTGGTTTTGAACCAATAAACATTTCTGGTTGTTTTAACTGTTTGGTCCCTGAAGGAACCGTTAGATCACCAATTCTAAGACACGAAGGTTTCGGTCCCCACACCTAAACTAGGGACAAACCCTTTGATTCTCGGGTATATGATACGTCACGTCGGTTTTTTTAAAACCACCGAAGGGACCACCGAGTCTACCATTTCTTAGACGAACGTTAGGTCCTCTGAGTCCAAACTAGGGTCCCAACCCTTCTAGGGGACCTCTTCCATTACCGTTGAGTCAGGTCATAAGAACGAACCTCTTAAGGTACCTGTCTCCTCGGACCGTCCGATATCAGGCACCTCAGCGTTACTCAGTCTGATTGTGAAAGCGAAATCTGTCTATCTGATTCCCCTTTTTTCTCTCACCCCGAAGACATCACCGAGTCTACCATTTCTTATACGGACGTTACGTCCTCTGAACCCAAGTCAGGGACCTAACCCTTCTAGGGGACCTCTTCCTTTACCGTTGGGTGAAGTTATAAGAACGGACCCTTTAGGGGAACCTGTCTCCTCGGACCGTCCCACCGTTTGTCAGCCTGTGTTGACTCGTTGACTCGTGTGTATGTGATGTAATTATCTTATTTCCTTCTTTAGTGTACTATTATTTTCCGTTGACTGTTTAAAGTTGTTGAAAGGTACTATCTTTGTGAATTGTTTGATTCCTTATCTTCCTTTGATGGAGTTGTATTACTTTCGGTATATACTTTTTAAGTGCCGTTCATAGTATGAGTTTCTACTTTGTGAGTTTTGAAAAGGACATTCGAATCCTTGTTCTGTTCACACGAGCGAAAGTGGCTAAGATAAGTCGTATAATGACCTTTAAGATCCGTCTCGTCAATCCGTTCTTTTTCTTTCTTTTCCGTAGGTTTAACCTTTCCTTCTTCATTTTAATAGAGACAATAGTCTATATACGAGATTATGCATCTTTTTTAATTTTTAATGTGTGTGTTTGACAGTCTATGTGTGACAAATCAACCTCACATACAGATGAAACAATCTTCCCAGTTCATGGATCTTTACCCAGGAAACTAGGAAGTTCATTTCCGGGGTCTGAGATCGTACCACATATAGACTAGTTGAGCCTAGGTCAAAGACCTGAACAGCTTTAGTAATAAGTTCTTTTACTAATGTTTCTAGTCTGGTTGTAACGTACGACTTGGGTGTACGGTCAGAGGGGAAGGGTAGGAGTTTCGGTAACTTTACTGTCTTGTCTATAATTATGTACGTGTGTTAAAAATTTTACTAATTGTGTACAGTCACGATCTCTTATCTTTAGAGGTTTTCTGAAGTTCGTTTACTCTCTTATCTTTCGTCTTACGTTCTTATTTAATCTCTAAAATCTTTACTTTTAAAACCAACAATTTTAAAAGACGGGACGTAAAGGACCAATGAGTATTCTACAGAACTATCCCCTTTATTTCGTAGGATTCGGAATATAGAGTTTGTTGTCCAGGAAGTCTCAATTTTAGATACATATCTACTTCTATTTCTAGTTCATCTTAGTAATGGTCTTAAACCTAAACTTTTGAAAGTGTTAACACTTTCTTGTTCCGCTCAGACTGGTTAAACGATCGGGTCGTCCTTACTACAATGAACATATTACGAACACGTTTAGTGAGGAACGATCGTTACTTTTTTTAGTATTCTAAGGTATGCCATGTTTAACCCCGACCACGTGACCCTACTGGGTCTCCCTACCATGCCCCTCCCTCCACTCTCCCCCGAAGTCCTACCCCTTGTACACATGTGGGCACCGCCTAAGTACAACTACATACCGTTTTGGTTATGTTATAACATTAATCGGAGGTTAATTTATTTAAATTTTTTTAATACTGTTTACGGTTTTGATATAACCTTCGGAACTCTCTTGGTGGACTGAAAATATGTCAAACGTCAGGGATCTGAAAAGTTCAGAATCGACCTTTATGATCTTTGTCTTAAAAAAGGCCACAAAACTTCAAATGGATGGTTTCTGTACCTCACTAAGACCACGAAATGTTTTCTTATTTTATTTTTCCTTCAAATTTACACTAGGACCTTTTGTTTAATCGTACATTACTTTACTAAAATTTATTAGATCATTTAACTAATAGACGGACATTATAAACCGTACTAATGTTGTCTCGACGTAATTGTACATTCTCTTTATATCTTACCAGTCCTAAGTCTTAATAGATTAAAGAATTACTTCTTGTTTATCCCGTAAATCAACTCTTTGTTGTCAAGGAAACTTGACGTTTAACTGAGTTATAATCGAATAACACCAAAGTCAAATAAATTATAAAGTAGTGTCATCCTTCAGATAGTCCGAACGTCGTCCTCTAGGCTTAAGATTAAAGTCTAGAGAACGATGTACGGAGTACAGAAACCTGTTTAGTCAATTAGAGAGCCTCGGAGTCAAAGGAGTAGACATTATACTTCCCCGATTTGATTTTATAAGAGTTTCCAAAGAAGATCGTGATTTTATAACAACGAGGTAGAAAAGGAGTGGGGGTCGGGAAAAAATAAGGGTATGGAGGAAGGAGACAAAGTCCGAGGGATTCGATTAAGACTACGGAGATGAAGGGGGTGCCGGGTCCCAATAAGAGATACTGTAGTCGGGTAGGATCTGTCGTCGTGGAAAGGGTCCGAAGGAGGAGTCCCTGTGATTAGTTTTGAATGCGAGTACACAGGACCTCGGTACGATGAATACGTACATTTCCTTACTTTCCCAGGACTCCTAAATTCGAAGACACCGAACCAACTCCACCCCATTTCTGGTTCGAGACGACGGATAAGGTGTGACCGTCTTCGGACAAGAAACTCCTGACTTGGAACACACGAACGAAGGTTACACCAAGATAGAGATTCTTCCCAGGACCTCCCAATTCTCTGATCCTTTCCTCTACGAACTTCGTTGGATCTACAGGTAGTTGTCTACTTACCTATTTCCTCAACACCATGTATATATGTCATCTTATAACGAGTCGGTGTTTTTCCTTACGTAAACACAGTCAAGATCACTCCACCTACTTGGATCTCGGACAATATGTTTCATGCAGTTTTTTTGTTTATGATATTTAATTGTGTATACACACCTTAGATCTTTTAACCACTACTACTCGGACAAATATCCCATCCTCATCTCTACGTCTGTATCTCTTGTCTGAAACCTGTAGTGTCCCCTTCCTATTCCACCCTGTTTAACTCTCTCATCGTAACTTTATATATGTAATGGTATACAATTTTTCTATCGATCACCCTTCAACGACATAGTGTGTCCCTCGAATTACGCCATGAGGGACTGTGGAGACTACCCTACTCCCCTCTAAGTTCTCCCTCCCCTGTCTATATACGAATACTGACTAAGTGTAACAACACACCGTCTTCGGTTGTGTTATAACATTTCGTTAATAGGATGTTAAAATTTATTTAAAAAAAATTTTCCCCTTCTGAAAAGGGTTGTACGTACTTTTAACAAGATAAGTCGGTGAAGTTTAAAGGTGAATGTAAATACACTTACTCTGTTTCATACACGTTAACACACACATATGTATTCATACGTAATACCACTCATAATATGTATTAAATATGTAGATATAGATATGGTTTCCGTTGATTTGTGTGTTTTATTTACCAAAGAAAAAATAAAAACGACTACCTCTAGAGTCGGTTTTGAGAGTATACAAACAGACTAAGGAAGAGAATCGAAAGAAGAAGGGTGACACCCTACCGTTCCCTTAAACGACCCGTCACTTCTGTGGTTCTGCAATTCTTATATTTGACGAAGTATTAGGGTATATAACAGGGAGGAGGGTTAAGGGTACTCAGTCACCCGTCTAAATAAGATATTCGGACGACGGTGCTGTGGGTAGGACTACACTGGGCCTGTGTTCCAATGTTTTCGTGTACACATTTGTTGTTCCAGGAGGACATATCGTGTCCCTTGACATAAGTAGTAGGACACTATTTGGTGTCACCTTTTTTATAATTTTCTGACATACACATATTCTCAGAGACGACATGTCGTCTCTAACCGTGTTGTAACATTTAGGTGGTATGAAGTTATTTTTATCTTACGTACACACTGTAAGTGTTCAAGAGGACTTTGTTTTTAGAAGAGGGAAATTCTTGGTTTAATGGGACTCGTATACAGAGGACCGACCTAATTTTTACCACCATCGAGAACTTTTGGAATTGTAGTAACACATAAACATGTGTACACACGTAAAGAGTATGTCGGGTCCACTAACGTAGAGCAGAAAGTTGTGTGAATGTACTCTTTACAAAAACCGGATATCGGATTTTGAACTAAAAAGTAAGATTGGTTTTGGGATAGATAGAGAGAGGATAGTTATAGAACCGGGTACACAATAATACGGGTCTGTCTTTATGACTCAAGTTCTTTTTACTTTTAGTTCCTTTAAGACCCAGCATGAGGTGGAGGGTTGGGGGTGGGGGCACAGATCTGTAACGACATCCGAAGGGTCAATGGTGGGAAAAAGAAAAAGGTGTAAAGTAATTATTAACATGTTCAGTTTGTTATCGATTAGACCGTTAATACGTGTTCAAGTCTCCGACCTTGTACAATGGGACTCAGCGGACGGTTTAATGTGATTTTAAACCTAGTTACTTCCACGACTTTCTAAAAAGTCTTCAAATAGGACGGAAAGAAGGACGAAAAACCCGTCTGAAGATTTTCCTTGGTCTCAATCACCAAGATTTTCGTTTAGTTGTTGTTGTCGTACTTTCGACAGAGGAATGCAGAGACAAAAAAAAAAAAAAAATTATCACTTTGGTCTCATCCTTTGGGTCTTAGACCCCCACCCCTTCTTTTTTCCCCTCACTCCGTTTCTCAATGGGTGTGGGACTCTATCAACGAAGTCCCACTTTCTTACTTGTGGTGTGGGGTCCGGCAGTCGAAAGACCCCAGTAAATTAATACGAGACATGTGGACACGACACTCCCGTCACGTCGACGTTTCTGTTTACGACGACCCGACTCTCCGGTCACAAGGGTAAGGGGCGATCTAAATCGATGAAGATTTGCAGGTTCTAATCGGCGTCTTAAAAACTCCTCACTTCAGTTCGTCGTCGTCCTGACCCAGACGACACACGAGAAGGTCCCAGCCAGAGCCCCGGTCTCGAACAGAACCCGAGACACGAACCCGAAGATTGACGGGTGTCCTGGAGTCGGTGGACACCGACGTCACAGGAAGTCTACGACCCACGCACCCCACTCGACGTATCTGTTCCCAGAGGTCACCGGAGGTCTTCACGGAAGTCTTGAGTCTAAGTCGGGGATTTTTATCGTAGTTGAGACGGGTGTGGTGGAGGAGGACCCAAAGGAGTGAAGGTTCATGAGGGACATCCATCACAATTCTCCATTTTTGCACTTGGGAGAGACGTTCATCTCGTAGTCAGTAAAGAAGCAAAGACTAAAGGTTCCTTTAAGACAGGTACCTTTAGGACCTCTTCTTTCTCTTTCCTTCAACTGACTTTCTTACGAAATCCGACTTCAGACTAAGAGTAATTTCGAGTCAGTCCCTCTGAAATGATCTGCTGGAGTTTCCGGTTAAGTCTGGACTTTAAGGAACAGACGTGTGGACTAATGTCACACATAGACCTAACCCTCGTATGGTTCCGGTACGACCCGAGGTACACGTTTACTACCTCGGACTGACGACTTGAAGAACCCAAGTTTCCTGTACCAACCAACGAGTAGAGAAGTCTCTAACCCAGATGGAGTCGTCGATCTCCGTTTCTGGGTCGTAAACCCGTCCTTAGTACCCGACCAAGATTCTACCCGGAGTCACTAGAGTTTGGATGGTCTTATTGGGTCGACAGATACGAGAGGTCCCGTTAGTTTGTCTTCTCCTGGATCCCGACCGACCCTCGGAGACTTTCGTTAATGCCCCTGGTAGGGTAAGGGAGAACCCTCAGGTGAAGCTAAGGGTGTGAGTAGATAAGTAGGTTATGTGAGACGGAACAGAGAGTCACTGAAAAGCATAGACGTCATCCTTTCCGTAGTGTAGTTACCCATTCCTACGTTTCCACTTCTCTTGTACTTGAAACATGGACTTCGGGAGTTTCAGATCTATCATTGTTGGTGAAATTTCAAACTGTTCACCTCCATCCTTGTTTCACGATACCCTCGCTCCTCCTATTTTGGTGACTGACCTGAACCCCTCCGACCTTTCCTGTAGTATCGTTCAGGGAGAGAAGGATATTCGAGGTTGAATAGGAAACTCTAATAAAGTGGACAATGGAGGAGAAGGAGAAGAGGGGAGGTAGGGAAAGACTCCGAGGGAGTAGGAAGACGTCTTACTTAGGTTGGTACCAGGGTATCGTGTGAAAAAATTTTTTAATATATATATATGACGAATAGTTCAAGAAACTCAACTTCCTTTAAAGACGTTCGATCAACTTCACTCTCACCCCGGATGGTTTCCGGACTACGTACGGCCGATTCCTCGCAGGACTTTATCTTAGATTAACACCTGTGTGTCTTGACCTCGGACACCCTTTGGAACCAAGTCCTCGGTCTCCTACCTTTGTTAAGACTCATATTGTACGACGGACTGTAAGTCGAAAGGGATGGAGGTCTGAGGGTCACCTTTGAGTGTCGAAGTCCTTGATCTTCCGGTATTTACCTTCGGTCTTCTCGACGAAGTCCTACTTCCTCGAAATGTCCTAAGTCTATAGTCGACGTACGAAACCTTCGGAAGATTGTCTGACTTTGTTCCCCCTTGTCCCCATGAGGGGAAGTAACCCGGTGTCGAGACCTTGGTGCCCTCGAGACTATTTGGACCGACTCGTCCTCACCGTGTACCGTTTCTGGAGTTACGGATCTCATCTCTTTGTCCGTGGGGTGTTCTGTTTTATCGAGACACCCCATCACAAACGGTTTGACACTCCGGACTACGTAATCACCTAGTACTTTAAATGAACAACCCAGTACTGGTCGTCAATAAACTATCTAATCTTATTTTACTTTTGGTCGTCTCAAGGACTGTTCATCAAAATGGACTCATCCATATATACATATACGGTCACACACACGTACACAGACTCATAGACGTCGATACAGGATCCAGTAATATATTTTACATAGAAAAGGACACCCGGTACCAAATTTAGTGTCTCCCTAACAGGAACCTCGTCTTCACCGTAGATTATCTTTCCCATCAATAGAATATAAATTAAAGGATTTCTAAGGGTCCACATTAGTTTGTCTCGAACGTTCCCAAGTAATACCATCGGTGATCATGTAGACCAATAATTTTAAGTAATTTTAATTGATTTAATTGGTCGACGCAAAGTTCACGAGTCACCTATGTACACCGATGACTGATGACATAACCTACCACGTATACATCTTGTAAAGACTGCAGAGTCTTCCAAGAACATCTGTCGTAACCCGAACGAGATTTGGATCACCTGGTTTTAAAAGACCTTACCCGTACCTTTGGAGATGAAAAAATTTCCAGATGCCACTAACACTTCACGTCAGTTCCAACTATGATAAGAACTGGGGTTTGTCGTCTTTTATGTTTATTGTCTCGAACTCTTTCTTCAATTCGATCTTTGAAATCTAGACCTTCGGTAGTTGTACAGCTGGTACAACTGAATATCAGTAAAATTTCTTCAAGTCACAGAACAACATGAACCACAACAGTTCCGTTGGGGTATCGGAACTCTTGAAACCGTTTCACGAGGAACCGGTTACCTCTTTGGTAGAGAGTCTCCGGACTCAACCGGTAACGGATGATCCGTCTAGTCAAGGAACTACGATAAGAGTCTTGTTTAAAAGGTCGTCTACGACAGCCACTTTTGTGTAACTCTTAACATTTTATTAAGTAAAAGGTAGACAAAAGTGGACATGAGTTAGTTCCTATCGTCGAGTATCGGTTCCGTTATATATTGTCTCCGGTCCCCGATAAGGGGGACATAAAGTATTTTATGGATACCACGGTCAAAATCGTAACGTCGACAGTTTTTGTTCTGGGATCTCAGTGTTCCTCACTAGAGTAGGAGGTTGTATGTAGGTTTCGAATTTCTTCCGATCACACAGGAATACCTAGGAACACAATGACTACCACGACTCGAGTGGTCTCGAGTGTACCAGGTCGAACTAAAGGAGTCCCAAGGAGACATGTACGAGGGGAGGGATGAGGTAGACCCTTAACATATGTGACAAAGGGTCCCTGGTTTTCGATTCTTGGTACGTGATCCTTTACATTATTCTTCTTCCCCTCGATGTACAGGTGACTCTCTCAGTCGGTCAAAGAAAAAAAAAGAAAAGAAAAAAACCACTGAGACCTCTTTGAATTGTCGTTTCGTGTGACCTTTGTACTTGACTCTTTTATGAGGAAGACTTTTAGACAGTCGTCGAAAAGTACCAAAAACTTTATTTCCAGTTTAAAGATTGTACCGAAGACGTCGGGAGTCTCACACGGTCGGGAAGGTCGTGAGAGACACAACGGGAGTGAAGAGTGACAGGGGATAGGAGACCAAGGAACGGTCCTCTCCGGGTCAAGGGAGACAAGTCTTAGAAGAGATGGAGTATGGGTCAGATCCCAAAAACAAAACAAGACAAAACCCCGAGTGGTGTACCGAACGTCCTAGAATCAAGAGACTGGTTCCTGACTTTGGAACGACGGACGTCACCTTCGTGTCTCAGAATTTGGTGACCCGGTGGTCCCTTCAGGGTGTGGGTCAGAAGTAGATCAAATAAGAATTATTAGGAGTTTTCGAATTGAGACTGTAGTGAAGGAGTTTCATCGAAGGGAGGGAAGGGTCTAATCTAACCCCGAGAGGTAATATGGGAAAGGATGATAGACACAAAAAGAGGATCCAATAAATGAGTTAACACCTTAATCAATAGAACACACAAAGAAAGATCGTGTCTCACACCACCGGTACGGACAGAACAAGTGATAGGAATCGTGATACGGGTTTCGACCATCTATCATTGGGTCATTTATAGAAAGAATTTTTACTCAATATTCTAATAATTTCTAAAACACCCCACTAATCTCTTCCTTCCCTGTAATGGTGTGTGTAGATCGTAGAGTGAGGTTTTGAGAAGTAAAACAAGAGGTGATCACGAAAAGTCGATAAAGAAGAAAGAAAAATTTAGAGAACGAAGTATCGAAAGAGAGACCAAAAGTTTAAATTAAAAAATACGTGTAGAAATGAGTCATTTCTATATCCTCAGATAGAAGAAAATCTTTTGTCATCTATAAACATTTATTCTATGTATAAAAACGAAAAAACGGAATTACATAATTTATATAATTATATAAAAAAGTAAAAGACAGTATCGACTAACTTAGTCAGTAGAAAAATTCAACCTCCTATTAACGAAATGTTACAACGTCACCAAAGGTGACATGTAACTGTACTTAGTCATCATTATATAGGGGAGAAAGACCTTGGAGAAGTGGGGGAGTGGGGGAGAGGGTGGGGAGATCCAGTAGTGTCTCGTGATCGGACCCGAGGGACACAATACATCGTCGAAGGGTGATCAATAGACAAAATGTGTACTATCACATATATACAGCCACGATGAAAGATTTAAACAGGATCGTGGAAGAAGGGGAGGGCACAGGTGTTCAGGTAAGAGATACAGACGTAGAGGTAAAGAAGAGACATTTATCCAAGTAGTCATGATAAAAAGATCTAAGGTATATATACACGATTATGCACTATAAATAAAAAGAGAAAGAATGAAGTGAGACATATTGTCCGAGGTTCAAGTTATGGAGTGATGTTGACTGAGTTTAAGTAAGGAAAAATACCTACTCATTGTAAGGTAACATACATACATGGTGTTGAAGAAATAGGTAAGTAGATAGCTACCTATAAATCCAATGAAGATACAGGACCGATAACATTTATCACGATGTCATTCGTAACCCCATGTACATAGAAAATCTTAACACCAAAAGAGTCCTATATACTGGCCATCACCCTGACGACCCAGTATACCATCAAAATAAGGATCAAACAATTCCTTAGTGGTATCACAAAAGGTATGACCGACATAGTTAAATGTAAGGGTGGTTGTTACATCGCCTCCCGAAGGAAAAGAGGTGTAGAAGTTGTCGTAAATAACAAACATCAAAGAAAACTACTACCGGTAAGATTAACCAACTATGAATTACCATCAAAACTAATCGTAAAGAGGTTATTACTCGCTACGACACGTAGAAAAGTACACAAATAACCGGTAAAGATACAGAGACCTCTTTACAGACAAAACCAGAAGACGGGTAAAAAACTAACCCGACAAACAAAAAGACTATAACTCGACATACTCGACGAATATATAAAACCTCCAATTAGGAAGCAGTCAACGAAGTAATCGTTAATGAAAGAGGGTAAGACTTCAAACAGAAGATTAGAAAAAATAACACAGGAAACGACACGTTTCCGAAAGTTCAAAATAATCCAAGGTAAACAAATAAAAACAAAAATAAAGATAATAAGATCCTAGTTTCTTCTAGAACGACACTAAATACAGTCTCTCATATGACACATTCAAAAGGAGATTCTCGAAATATCAAAGACCGAAATTGTAAATTCATAAATTAGGTAAAAGTCAAATAAACACACACACCACAATACTTTACAAGATTAAAGTAAGAAAATGTGCATCGACAGGTCCAAAGGGGTCGTGGTGAATAGTTTCTCCGAGGGAAAATAGGTAACACATAAGAACGGAGGAAACAGTTTCTATTTCACGGGTGTCCACACACCTAAACAGAGACACGAAAGATAGAACAAGGTGATCAGATACAAAGACAAAAACACGGTCATGATATGACAGAACTACTAACATCGAAACATATTATCAGACTTCAGTTATTTATAAAACGATTCACTTATTGACGTCCTCACTTAACGGTAAGGAAAATAGTAATCACGATTCTACTCCCCTAGACAATATATGGTTGTATCTCGTTTTCCAAAAAAAAAAATTACGACAAAAAGGGACACGATATAGAGGGGAAACAAGTGAATTTTTTTATTGAATAAATAAATAAAAACGAACACGACCCAGAAATAACGACACACTCAAAAAAGGGATCAACACTAATCACCCCGGATGAGAGATCAACGTCACGAGCCTGAAGACTAATGACACCGAAGAGAACACCACCTCGTCTCCGAGATCCCGTACGTCCGAAGTCATCAACACCACGTCCCCGAGTCATCAACGTCGTGGACCCGAGATCCCATATCCGAGTCATCAACACCGTGTGTCCGAATTAACGACACACCGTACACCCTAGAAGGACCCAGTCCCTAGTGTGGACACAGAGGATGTAACCATCCGTTTAAGAAATGGTGACTCGGTACTCACTTTCACAATCAACGAGTCAGTACAGGTCGAGACGTTAGGGTACCTGACATCGGGTGGTCCGAGGATACAGGTACCTTAACAGTTCCGTTCTTATGACCTCCCCCAACGGTAAGGGAAGAGGTCCCCTTGAAGGGTTGGGTCCCTAGGTTGGGTCCAGAGGACGTAACGTCCTTCTAAGAAATGTTAGACTCGGTACTCCCTTCGGGAGTTTGTGAAATCATTGTCGAAACGACTCTATCTTAAGTGTATGGTATGTTAAGTGGGTCCGAAGGGTCCACCACCATCACCATTTCTTAGACGGACGGTTACGTCCTTAGTATTCTCTGTACCCAAGTTAGGGACCTAACCTTTCTAGGGGACCTCCTCCTTTACCGTTGGGTGACATCATAAGTACGGTCCTATTAGGGTACCTGTCTCCCCGGACCCTCCGATGTCAGGTATCACAACGTTTTCTCACCCTGTGTTGACTCACTCGTGGGTGTCTACGTGTTAAGTGGGTAAATTTCACATGTAAAGTTACCGAAGACCGTATAAGTGTCAACACTTTGGTAGTGGTGTTCTTTAAAATATTGTAAAAGGAGTGAGGGTTTCCTTTAAGATATGTGTAGTCGTCAGTGAGAGGTTAAAGAGATTCGGTATACGTTGGTAATTAGATGAAAGACAGAGACGTCTCAACGGACAAAACCTGTAAAATATATTTACCTTAGTATGACGTACACTGGAAAACTACTGAACGAGGAAGTGAATGGTATTACAATACTAACTTCTAATCTCGTATATAACCATGAAATAAAGTAAAAATAACACTTTAGTATAAGGGAAGATACCTAAATGGTATGAAATAAGTAGTCAAATATTTGTAAACCCAACACAAGTGGGAGATCGATAATACTCGATTTTGAAACTCCATGTTCAAAAACACACCTAGATACAAAAATAAAGAGAACCATGTATGCGTTTGCGTACTCACCATAAAGACTCAGTATACCATTGTTATACACTTGGAAGACTCCTTGACTGTTTGACTAAAGGTTTCGTCGATGAGGTAAAATTTAAGGTGGTCTTCATATACTCCCAAGGTTAACATGGTTATAGGAGTTTCTTGAACAACTCTAGACTGGAAAACCAATATCGGTAAGAGTATCCATACTTCACATGGAGTAACACTAAAACTAAAAAATAAAGGAACTATCAATAACTACAACTCGTAGAAAAGTACACGAATAGTCAGTAAACACATAGAAAAAACCTCTCTACAGTTAAGTTTAGGAAATGGTAAAAATTTAACCGAAAAATTTTGAGTAACTTAACATTTCAAGAAATATATAAGATCTATATTTAGAGTATAGTCTATATACTGAACGTTAAAAAAGGGATAAAAAAATCCAACAGGAAAGTGACAGAATTATGACAAAAGACTTTTTGTCTTCAGAATTAAAACCACCCTGGTTTTACTAAATGAAAAAACAACAACGGACACAGGAATACACCACCTTCCCTGTTTGACTGAAGGACCTCGGACAAAATATTCGTGCGATTAGGGTAACCACTCCCGAGACGGAAGTACTGAATTAACAGAGGGTTTTCGGAGTGAAGGAATATGGTAGTGGCACCCGTTATCCAAAAGTCGCCTACTTAAAACCTCCCTGTGTGTGAAAGTTTGACAGTAAGAGCAATCAGGGGAGGTCATAACTACGACCCTTTCTAACTCCCGTCCTCCTCTTCCCCCACTGTTTCCTACTCTACCAACCTACTGTAGTGGCTGAGTTACCTGTACTCAAACGCGTTTGAGACCCTCTACCACTTCCTGTCCCTTCGGACCGCAGAACGTCAAGTATCCCAGTGTTTCTCAGCCTGTACTGAATCGCTGACTTGTTGTTATAACTACTCAAGGAGTGCCAAACAGAGGATTCTGTAACTGTAAAATTTCCACATGTCTGAAAAAAAAAAAAATTATCTTACAAGGAATCTAATCTCAATATTTAACTGTAGGTCTTATGATATATACAACACAGGAAGAGTCCCATAGTGTTGGTAGACTATAGGTAGACTGGGAGTAAACACTACAATGAAGAAAAAAGTAAATAAATAAACATAGACACGACCTAGAAGTAACGACGTACGTCCGAAAGAGATCAACTCCGCTCACCCCTGATGAAAGACCAACACCACGTGCCTGAAGAGGAACGTCACATAAAAGAACAGCGTCTCGTGACCGTGATCAATACGTCCGAAGTCATCAACACCGTGCACCCAAGTCATCAACACCGTGCACCCAAGTCATCAACACAGTACACCCAAGTCATCAACGTCGAACTTCCGAGACCTCACGATTGAGTTATCAACACCGTGTACCCGAATCAACGAGACGTCGTACACCCTAGAAGGACCTGGTCCCTAACTTGGACACAGAGGACGTAACCGTCCACAAAAGAAGTAGTGACTCGGTGGTCCCTTAGGGACACTATAATAAATACTAGGGGATCAACTCGACAATGGGTTAAGACAAATCATGATTATGAGATTTGAAAATTGTAAATGGAAAGGAGACAAGACAGAAGTTCGAAAAATAGACAGTTATTAAACTATAAAGTGGAACACAGTCAAGAACGGTAAAGATTAATAAGTTGGAGATCATTATAAAAAGATCAGGAGTTAAACAAAGGAATTGAAACTGTAGAGGGAAAAATCGGTGTAGACGTCAAAATCGTAAAGTAGAAAAAAAAAATTTGAATAAAAGTAAACGAATAAAAGTCACAACGGTCCTTTTATCTGGAAGACAAAAGAACTGTACATCTTCACTAAAATTGAGTAAATAGAAGGAGTCTATCGAGTTCAAACTCCAGATTTATACTACAAGTTATACGAAAAGAGATATGACTACTATTCCAGTACCCCATTTCCATCTACCAAGTCGACCTCAATCTACGAGGGAAACAACCCCTTGTGCTTAAGAGAAATTCTTAAAGAAAATACATGACACGATCCTCAAGTCTGAAGTGTGAACCTCTGTGTTGGACAAAATTGTACAACGTAGGAATTCGAACCTTAATGTGTGGGTCGAACGAAACGTCCACCGTGATCACCATTTCTTGGACGGACGGTCACGTCCTTTACATTCTCTACACCCAAGATAGGGACCCAACCCTGTTAGGGGACCTCCTCCCGTAACGTTGGGTCAGGCCATAAGAACGGACCTCTTGAAGTACCTGTCTCCTCGGACCACCCGATGTCAGGTACCCTAGCGTTTCTCAGCCTATGTTGACTTCGTTGAATCGTTGGTCGTACGCACCATTTACCGTATGAGCCCAAAAAAACAAAAAAAAAAAATTAGAGACTACTTTGTGAGTCCAGAAGAACTAAAAAGGATCCCAAAGAATGAAAGAAGTAGTTAAGTGAAGACAGATCTGACTCTCGATGACCACTCTTAAACCCAAAAACAGAAAGTGAAATAAGAGGGGGACATGGTGAAGTGTACTAACAGCCACCTCCAACCTCACTCCAATTCTCGTCAAAAACCACCATTTATAAACCGTTGACCGAACGTTTTCAGGGATTACATGTCACGTACGGTTAAAGGTATCATATTTATGAGGGTAGTCTCGGTTAAAGTTCAATGGTTATACTGTAATGATTTACATATTAACATTGTGTGTCGTAAGATATTATATCGGGTCCGTACGTACAAGTCAGAGAGTCAACACAGACTGAGAAACGCTGGGGTACCTGACATCAGACAGTCCGAAGAGACAGGTACCCTAAGACGTCCGTTCTTATGACCTCGTCCAACGGTAAAGGAGGAGGTCCCCTAGAAGGGTTAGGTTCCTAGTTTGTACGCAGAGAACTCAGAGGACGTAACTGTCTAAGAAATGGTAACTTGGTGGACCCTTCGGTATTGTATCGTGTAATCTCATAAAGGTGGTATATCTATTTTATCTACGTTTATGGCAGTTCCCGTATTCTTTATCATTTTCTTTCATTTTGTTAATCCTTCACTACGAAATCTCTATAAATTTTGTTTTCAGTATTTATTTAAATGAATTAACATTCAAATGTAGTAATATAGTAAATTAAAAATTTATTAACAAGATTATGGACCGAACTTTTTTTTAGGGACTCCTAATCTGGTAGTCGAGGTCGTGTAGTGACTCGGTCTTATTCTCGGGTTTAATGGGTAAAGAAGGAGACCGGTGATAAAAAAAGAAAGAAGAAGAAAAATTTTTTTAAATAAAATTAACCTTCGATTAACGAAATGTCATAACACCAACAACGGTATGTAACTGTACTTAGTCGGTACCCACATGTACACAAGGGGTAGGACTAGGGGGGGAGGGTGGAGGGAGGGGTAGGGCAGGAAGTCCCAGTAGGGTCACGTGGTCGGAACTCGTGGGACAGAGGACGTAACTTGGACCTGACCACTAGATAAAGTGTATACTATTATATGTACAAAGTTACGATGGGAGAGTTTAGTAGGGTGGGAGCGGAAGAGGGTGTCTCAGGTTTTCAGACAAGAAATGTAGACACAGAGAAAAAGACAGAACGTATATCCCAGTAGTAATGGTAGAAAGATTTAACGCAATTATATGACATAATCACAAAAAGAAAGACTGAATGAAGCGAGACATATTATCCGAGGTTAAAGTAGGTGGAGTAATCTTGACTAAGTTTACGTAAGAAAAATTATCGACTCATTATAAGGTAACACATATACATGGTGTTGAAGGACTAGGTAAGTAGACGACTACCTGTAGATCCAACGAAGGTACAGAACCGATAACATTTTTCATGACGCTACTTGTGACCCTACGTGCACAGAGAAAGTTAAGACCAAAGGAGTCACACATACGGGTCGTCAACCTAACGACCCAGTATACCGTCGAGATAAAGGTCAAAAATTTCCTTAGAAGTGTGACAAGAGGTATCACCGACATGATC
Organism: Capra ibex; assembly: GCA_006410555.1. Classification (NCBI taxonomy): domain Eukaryota; kingdom Metazoa; phylum Chordata; class Mammalia; order Artiodactyla; family Bovidae; genus Capra; species Capra ibex. The sequence goes on from SJYO01038709.1 coordinate 47,269,119, forward strand.
AAACGTAAGGGTGGTTGTCACATTCTCCCAAGGAAAGAGAGACCTGGGAGAGGTCGTAAATAACAAACATCTGAAAAACTATCGTCGGTAAGATTGACCACATTCTATCATGGAGTAACACCAAAACTAAACATAAAGAGACTATTACTCACTACTGGTAGAAAAGTACACAAACAATCGGTAGACATGCAGAAGAAACCTTTTTACAGACCAAGAAACCGGTCAAAAAACTAACCCAACGAATAAAAAGACCTAAACTCGACGTACTCGACGAACACATAAAACCTCTAATTAAGAAACAGTCAACGAAGTAAACGATAATAAAAGAGAGTAAGACTTCCGACAGAAAAGTGGAATGAACATCAAAGGAAGCAACATGTTTTCGAAAATTCAAATTAATCCAGGGTAAACAAATAAAAACGAAAATAAAGGTAATAAAGTCCTCCACTCAGTATCTCCTAGGACGACACTAAATGTAGTCTCTCACAAAACGGAAACAAAAGGAGAAACCTCAAAATATCAAAGACCAGAATGTAAATCTAGAAATTAGGTAAAACTCAAATAAAAACACATACCACAATCTTTTACAAGATCAAAGTAAGAAACGTTCACCAACTGGTCAAAAGGGTCGTGGTGAACAATTTCTCTAACAGAAAAGAGGTAACATATAAGAACGGAGGAAACAGTTTCTATTCCACAGGTATCCACGTACCTAAATAGAGACCCGAAAGATAAAACAAGGTAACTAGATATAAAGACAGAAACACGGTCATGGTATGACAGAACTACTGACATCGAAACATCATATCGGACTTCAGTCCGTCCAACTAAGGAGGTAAAGGTGAGAAGAAAGAGTTCTAACGAAACCGATAAGCTCCAAAAAACATAAAGGTATGCTTAACACTTAAATAAACAAGATCAAGAGACTTTTTATGACAACCATCGAATTATCCCTAACGTAACTTAGAAACGAAACCCATCTAACGAAACCCATCATGTGAGTAAAAGTGATATAACTAAAAAGACTAGGTACTTGTACCATATACAGAGGTAGATAAACGTAGTAGAAGTTAAAGAAAGTAGTCACAAAAAAAAAAAAATTATGTACTATCTTACGGTAAGAGGGTTTAGTAGGGTGGGAGAGGGAGAGGGAGACTCAGGTTTTCAGGTAATATGTGTCGACACAGAAAAAAGGACAGAACGTATGTCCCAGCAGTAACGGTAGAAAGATTTAAGGTATATATACACAATCATATGACATAACCACAAAAAGAAAGACCGAATGAAGTGAGACATATTAGCCGAGGTCAAAGTAGGTAGAGTAGTCTTGACTAAGTTTACTTAAGAAAAATTGCCGACTCATTATGAGGTAACACATATACATGGTGTCGAAAGAATAGGTAAGTAGACGACTACCTGTAGATCCAACAAAGGTACAGGACCGATAATATTTGTCACGACGCTACTTGTAACCCCATGTACACAGAGAAAGTTAAGACCAAAGGAGCCACACATACGGGTCGTCACCCTAACGACCCAGTATTCCATCAAGATAAACGTTAAAAAATTCCTTAGAGGTGTGACAAGAGGTATCACCGACATGATCAAACGTAAGGGTGGTTGTCACATCCTCCCAAGGGAAAAGAGGTGTGGGAGAGGTCGTAAATAACGAACGTCTAAAAACCTAGCGTCGGTAAGACTGACCACACTTCACCATGGAGTAACACCAAAACTAAACGTAAAGAGATTATTACTCACTACAACTCGTAGAAAAGTACACAAACAATCGGTAGGCATACAGAAGAAACCTCTTTACAGATAAATCAAGAAACCGGGTAAAAAACTAACCCAGCAAATAAAAAGACCTTAACTCGACGTCTTCAACGAACATATAAAAACTCTAATCAACAAACAGTCAACGAAGTAAACGATAATAAAAGAGGGTAAGTCTTCCGACAGAAAAGTGGAACGAATATAAAAGGAAACAACACGTCTTCGAAAATTAAAATTAATCTAGGGTAAACAAATAAAAACGAAAATAAAGGTCTTAAGACCCTCCACCTAGTATCTCCTAGGACGACACTAAATACAGCCTCTCACAAAACGGATACAAGAGGAGATCCTCAAAATATCAAAGACCAGAATGTAAATCTAGAAATTAGGTAAAACTCAAATAAAAACACACGCCACAATCTTTCACTAGATCAAAGAAAAAAAATGTTCACCAACTGGTCAAAAGGGTCGTGGTGAACAATTTCTCTAACAGAAATGAGGTAACATATAAGAACGGAGGAAACAGTTTCTATTCCACAGGTATACACACACCTAAATAGAGACCCGAAAGATAAAACAAGGTAACTAGATATAAAGACAGAAACACGGTCATGGTATGACAAAACTACTGACACCGAAACATCATCTCGGACTTCAAAAGATATATATCCAGAAAACAAAGAAATCCGTCGAAATAAGGATTCATAAAATAAGAAAAACAACGTTACCCCTTACCTTAACAAAGGAATTAAAGAGAAAGGTAAAAGAGTAATAATCACAAATCCTTACGTTCCCTAAAGACACACAACTAAAATATAGGACGTTGAAATGATATAAGTAACTAATCGAGATCATTAAAGGACCACCTCAGAAATCCGAAAAGATACATCTCCTAGTACAGTAGACGTTTGTCACTCTCAAAATAAAGAAGAAAGAGTCAGACCTAAGGAAAATAAAGAAAAAGAAGAGACTAACGACACCGATTTTGAAGGTTTTGATACAACTTATCATCACCACTCTCACCCGTAGCACCAGAACAAGGATTGAAATCCTCTTTATAAAAGTTAAAAAGTGGTAACTCCTATTACAAACGACACCCAAATAGTATATACCGAAAATAATATAACTCCATATAAGGAAGATACGATGTAGATAACTCTATTAGTATACCAAAAATAGAAAGTTAAACAATTACATCACATAGTGTAACTAACTAAAGGTTTATAACTTCTGAGGAACGTAGGGACCCTATTTCGGGTGAACCAGTACTACATACTAGAAAAGTTATAAAAAAAAAAAAAACCGTCGTCGATTATGGAGAAAAGAAAACACTAACAACAACCATTTAAAAAAGGTAAAACTTTTTTCAAGGAAAAACAAGGATAATTCCTTTTCTCTAAGACACTAACCGAAGTAGGACGGTGGAATAAGATCGAGAGAGACTGATTTCCAAAGAAACCCAGAAGAATCCAAAATACATAATAAATCCTCGTTCTTCTTCCATTATCGTAGACTCTGTCGTTGGCATTCAGAGGGAGATTCGTGTCTACGATGAATCTCAACCTTTTTATCATTCATACGTGAGGTAACTCCTTTCAATTGTTTCTTCTCCACCGTTCTTATGTGTCTTCTTGATAGGTTTTTTAAGAAGTGTTGGGTCTATTAGTGTTACCACACTAGTGAGTGGATCCCGGTCTGTACGACCTTACGCTTCAGTTCACCCAGAATCCTTCGTAGTGATACTTGTTTCGATCACCTCCACTATCTTAAGGTCAACTCGATAAAGTTTAGGATTTCTACCACGAAACTTTCACGACGTGAGTTATACGGTCGTTTAAACCTTTTGAGTCGGTACCGGTGTCCCGACCTTTTCCAGTCAAAAGTAAGGTTAGGGTTTCTTTCCGTTACGGTTTCCTACGAGTTTGATGGTGTGTTAACGCGAGTAGAGTGGGTGATCACCTCATTACGAGTCTTAAGCGGTTCGTTCCGAAGTTGTCATACACTTGGTACTTGAAGGTCTACAAGTTTGACCAAAATCTTTTCCGTCTCCTTGGTCTCTAGTTTAACAGTTGCAGGTAACCTAGTAACTTTTTCGCTCTCTCAAGGTCTTTTTGTAGATAAAGATGAAATAACTGATACAGTTTCGGAAACTGACACACCTAGTGTTGTTTGACACCTTTTAAGAATTTCGTTACCTTTATGGTCTGCTGGACTGGACGGAGGACTCTTTAGACAAACGTCCAGTTCTTCGTTGTCAATCTTGACCTAGACCTTGTTGTCTGACCAAGGTTTAACCCTTTCCTCATGCAGTTCCGATATATAACAGTGGGACGAATAAATTGAATATACGTCTCATGTAGTACTTTTTACGACCTGACCAACTTCGTGTTCGACATTAGTTCTAACGGTCCTCTTTATAGTTATTGGAGCCTATACGTCTACTGTGGTGGGAATACCGTCTTTCACTTCTTCTTGATTTCTCGGAAAACCACTTTCACTTTCTCCTCTCACTTTTTTCAACCGAATTTTGAGTTGTAAGTCTTTTGGTTTTAGTACCGTAGGCCAGGGTAGTGAAGTACCGTTTATCTACCCTTTGTTACCTTTGTCACTCTCTGAAATAAAAAAACCCCCCCCGAGGTTTTAGTGACGTCTACCACTGACGTCGGTACTTTAATTTTCTGCGAATGAGGAACCTTCTTTTCGATACTGGTTGGATCTGTCGTATAATTTTTCGTCTCTGTAATGAAACGGTTGTTTCCAGACAGATCAGTCTCGATACCAAAAAGGTCATCGACACATACCTACACTCTCAACCTGATATTTTCGACTCGGGGCTTCTTAACTACGAAAACTTGACACCACAACCTCTTTAACTACGAAAACTTGACACCACAACCCTAAGAACTCTCAGAGAACCTGACGTTCCTCTAGGTTGGTCAGGTAGGACTTCCTTAGTCAGGACTTATAAGTAACCTTCCTGACTACGGCTTCGACTTTGAGGTTATGAAACCGGTGGACTACGTTTCTTGATTGAGTAAACTTTTCTGGGTCTACGACTCTTTCTAACTTCCGCCCTCCTCTTCCCCTGTTGTCTCCTACTCTACCAACCTACTGTAGTGGCTGAGTTACCTGTACTCAAACTCATTTGAGGTCCTTAACCACTATCTGTCCCTCCGGACCACACGACGGCAGGTACCCCAGCGTTTCTCAGTCTGTACTGGTTCTCTGACTTGACTTGACTTGTTTCTTTGTCAACATCTCGATTCGTTAAAGTTTATCTGTCATAGACTCCCATTGTTGTCTTTATGAAGTGGAAATTCTTTCTTACTACAAGGTTGTGTACCGTCTATCGATCGGAGGATATATAGGGAATCTTTCTGAAGTTTCATAGTCCAAAGTACTTTTCACGAAGTTATATGGGTTCTTGTATTTCCTTAACAAGTTTATATGTTACACAAAATACACACAAACACACACACACACATATGTGTGTATATTAAGAAGTTTTAAGGTAGAAATCCTTAAATCCCGTAAAATTTTACTAAGGAATGATTTTGTTTAGTATCTTAAGATCAGTTATAAAGGTTGTTACGTTAACAAGAATCGAGACCGACCTGGAATTTTAGTGGACCCCCTCGAAGATTTTTTTGTGTTTACGGTCCTGGGATGAGGTTTTTTAAGACTAACTCAATCAGATCCCACCCCGGTACCGTAAATCATACAAACTTTTCAATGGGTCCACTAAGATTAACCCTCGGTCCCAACACTTATGGACAATATTTCATTGTAAAACACAACATAATAATGAGATCTCTTAAATGATGTCACTTATATAATTGGGGGATTTTATCTACCGTTATTTATCCTTTTAAACATAACAAGACTTCTACAAATTTCTTTTTGTTCTATTAGTGTCACAAAAAGTCCCACAAAAACCAACCCAGGGGTTTACAAAATATTAAATTTTGTTGATCCGTCACTAAATCCCTCGTTTTCAAATAATTTACATTATTATAGAACCCTGAAGCGACCACCAGGTCACCGATTCTAGGGTACGAAGGTTACGTCCCCTGGACCCAAGTTAGGGACAAGTCCCTTGATCTATAGTGTACGATGTTGATTCCCAAAAGTGTACACAGTTGATTTCTAGGGTACACTACGTCGATTCTGGACCGTGTCGGTTTATTTATTATTTATATTTTTTTACTATTGTTAACTTCAACTTCTGACTTTTTATCCTACAAAAGGTAAAAAGAGAACCTTCCAATCCTAACAGGTACTAGTCCTAACAGGGACAGTCTGACTCTTTCTATTGTACTCGGAAGATGTTATTTTAGGGTGACTACATAAAATCAATTACCCTCAGTTTTACATAGGGAAGACTCCTTTGATAAAGAATCCTCGTGTTTAGTGTTAGTATTTATTCTAGAGATTTTCTAAATTCGTTTATTTGGAGGAGGTTCCCTAACTGATGTTCCCTTAATTGATCCGAATAATCTACGGTATTAATAGATTAGTGACTTTGTCCAGGGACCTCTAGAAAAGATGAAAGATCGGATGTAAATTAATAACGTACGTAAATTTTATTACATCTAGAAAATGATGTAATGACTTTTTCTAGTACTGAAAAAGTCAACGTTTATTGTTTAGGTTAATTTGATTTCAATTCCTCTTTTCCTTACATAACCAGTTTATTGACTTTTCAGGTCTCTGACTGAAGTCCGTTCAGAACTAGATCCCCGAGGTTGTCACAGTAGTCTTTAAACAGAACGAGAAAGGTAGAGAGAGACAAAAGGGTGATTCATCTGACGTAAGACTTAACTGACAGAGGAGTACCATCGTTCTATCGACGGTCTTCGAGATCCGAAAGTACGTCGACAGGTCGTTGGGGTTGTTGAGGGAAGGTAAGATTCTTGAGGTTGTCTTTAACACCTTAACTTAGTATAACCGAGTCTAACTGGACTACAACCAGTATGCGGAAAGGAATTTGAATAGGGGTATAAGTTTATCCACGTAATGAAACTAACCGGTCCGAATACAGTGTACGGGTAGGAACCACGACCTTACCACAGTTGAGATGGACTTAATCTCCTGACTCCCACTCTATCTCACCAGTGGGTTCCTCTTAGTATAACAATAGTCTTCTAAACCCCTACCTACGACTCGTCTTTTTTTGTCTCAAAGTGGTGTTAAATCTTTTTGGAAAAGTTTAATTTGAAGGGACGGAGAGAAAGGAGTTCAAAGAGTAAATCGACATCGGTCACTCCAACATACCATAGAATCTTTAATAGGGTAAAAAACTTTTAAGTTCGTATAATAGGATATCGGAAATTTTTTAACCATATCGGAAAAATGTATCACTTATTTGGTAAAAAACTATTCCCAGTCCATGAATTATTTACGACATTTCCAACACGATTACCATTTGAAGTTATATAATAATGAAAAAAAACCGGAATTGGTCGAGACTTTCAATAAACTATTCTCTTTACGTTCAAAATTTCTTATCTCATTGTACTGACTTCTGTGACGAGAGATTTTCGAGAAATCGGTGTCTCTGTTCGGGATACAAAGGGAACTTGGGTTTCGTCTACAGAACTCTAATAAAAGCTTGATCCTCCTTACGAAGACTTACTTCTATGTATATATGAGGGAGTCTTTGTGGTTGTCGAAGGTGTCAAGACTTCACTTGACAATCTTCATTCAATCACTGGTCATAACTTTCTCAAGTACCAAACACAAAACAATCAAGACCAACAGTACCGTTGGTTGACCAAGATGTATTTCGGACTTCGGTCGTCTGAACATTACCTTATGTAAGGAAACTCACTCAGTTTAGGAACAACTTTTCCTTCGTTAGTGTGACAATACCTTTATTTAATATTTGAGGATACTTGACGAGTCCCAACTTTATTCGTTGAAAAAACCTTAGTGTAAAGGGGGAGGAGGGTGTATAAAAACTACTATTCATTGACCCGTCACGAAGTAAAGACTGCCCTGACGGATAGTGTAGAAACTCTTCTCCGTATCATTATACACTGGACGAATGGAGTGTTCCAAAGTCACTTCTAGTCGACTCTTTTGCACACACTTCCCGACACTTTCGATGTTACCCGGTGTAATTTACTACTCACGACACCTAAATCTCAGGAATTGTAAGTTTTTACCTTCAACGCCTATGATAAGATCGGGTGGGGACTCGGTAATCTCTAATGAAGGATACTGTGTGTATGATTATAAAACAAGACAGATTTTTGGGTTTACTACTTTGAAGGCGACAAGAGGCCCCATAGGAGGAGGTGGTGTCCCGGTCTTCAAATACGGTCATCTTATATCACAAATTGTCGAACCTGAAATCTTAGTCTGTCTGTATCTAAGTATAGTGTCCAGACGACGAAACATCAATACCCTTGGACTCGTACAATGAAGTTCAAAAACATAGAGTTTCAGAGTAGATACTTTACTCCCATTACCATAGGTGAAATATCCCGGCACTCCCTCCAAGTCATGTTAGTACAATTATTTTCGGGGATCGTTAGAGACCGTGTCCTAATCTCCACTTATTGACAGTCTATAACAACAATACAAATAAGGGTAATCCCGTACTGGCAGAAATGAAAGAACGATTAATCAACGATGGTAAAATTTAAGAAAAAAGATGAACTATATCAGACAACGAAAGTTTATTGATGAAGTCATAAAAGTTGACAAAATTAGTGACAGAAACAATAGAGAAACTAATCCTATTTGGTGACTGATCAAATAGAAACTTTTCATCTAAGGTATTATTTCTAGTAATCATAAAAATTTCTGGAAAAATAGGTGATAATAATAATTGAAACAACCGGGGTTAAGTGGTGGTAGAAGATTATCCTGGAGCACCCGAGTCTTTAATCCTGTAAGAATTTATAGTCATCCCATCGGGTGAATACTACCTGACATATCAACCTCAGTCGGTACTATCGGTGTGGGAGGGGGTATGGGAGTGGACCGTTCCCTCGACCCGAACCCACCAGGTGTTTCGGTTCAATATGTTCAAACCGTCACTCAAAGTAGGTGATAGGTAATGAGTTTGTTGGAACAATATAAGGACGTCAAACTCGGAAAGACTCGAGAAGTAGTAAAATCGTAACAGTCAGACTCGTCTGGTCAAAGACGAAGATCCTTGCAAGGAAACTTCTCGTCTTTAAGTTGTCTGAGAGTTCACGAGAAGTTTGAGACCTTGACGACTTCAGGAACTTGACTAAGAAGATTATCTGAGTCTTCTTACCATAAACCTCAACGTTTAAACGTATCCAGTCAAAAAGGTTCTTTACTCCAAGAAGAAAACCTATTTAATTAAACCTCTCCAACCGTAAAGGAAGATGGACGAGTGTAAACAAAAGAGGTAGAAGAACCTCTGACTGGAATTTTATCAAAGAGATAGAGGTAGGAAGGTCGTAAAAACAGACACGAGAAGGTCGAAGAAGTAATTAAAATTATGGTCCGAACTAAAAAGAAACGGTATTTTCCGAAAATCGAAGAAATTATCGAGAAACTGAGGAAGACTTGGACGAAGGGGTCATGTCTCATTCCAAATTGTTTTCCCAAAAACAAAACAAAAGATTGTTCGTGTGGTACACGGAATCACTAATTGTCATATTCTGTGAGAACCGGAGAAAAAAATGGTCGTTTGGAGTTATCAACCCCTCTCCTCTCCAACCCCCACCAATTATCATCAATTAAGGGTCTTGTCTAAAAAAGGAAGAATGAGCTCCTGTGGAACTCCTGGAACACAAGTTCGGTCTTGATAAAACCCACCTTTCCTCTGTTCTGTGGACTATGGAAACACAGACCATTTTAGGAAGGGTTTATCGTGATCTAAGAGTAGAGAAGAAACGTCAACGACTACCAATTCTACGAGGAACCAGACGTGAGACTTGGAGTCTGGTGAAGGAAACTCCGGCCCGTAGAGAAGTCAATCTTGGTGTTAGACTTCTCTTTTACGAAAGTTAAACTCACCGTTAAATCCCTTCTTTTTTTTTTGAGGTACACGAGTTTAATAAAATAAGGTAGGCTGGTTGATCGGAACAAAGATAAAACTTTTTACAACTAATATGTGTGTTTTTTACGTTACTCGAACGGTAAAAGTTTTGTGGTGTTTGAGATTCCGTTATTCTAAATTACTCACTAAATATACCATAACCATTTGATCCCGATGGATTGAAGTGACCTCATACCGAAAATTTAACGGTTCAATACTTCTAACAAATCGTGATTAAAGGAACGACTACCTCGACACTAAAATTATGTCTCTTCACAAAGAGTTGGAGCCGTGATAACTGTAAACCCCTCCAACGGGACACGTAACACCCTGCAAATCGTCGTAGGGACCAGAGAGAGAGGTGATCTACGGTTATCTAAGGAGTGAGGTCACCATTATTAGTTTTTACAGAGGTCCGTAGCGGTTCACAGACACCGGGACCCCCGTGTCAGTGAGGACCAACTCTTGGTGACTACATCTCCTGGACGACTTTGGCAAAAGGGGAACGAACGAAAAGACCTGACACTTTTAGAATCTCCGGTTACTTTCTACTCTTGTGTAATCCAGAACCTTACACGATAAAACTAACATAATAATATTTTAAGAATTGCAAAAAGTAAACTCTAAAACTCTTTTTGTTAATTTAAAGGTTTATATCGATGTTGGATATTTCGAGCCGGGGACCGTGTAGAGTGGAGAGACGATTACCCAGTTGTTCCTGTTTTAAAAAGTACTCTAAAAGGTTCTCAAACGTCCCGGGGAGAGACCAGATCAAGTGACTCCCGGTCCCATTTTGATGAGTAATCGTGTCACTGATTACGTGTCCGAATTATCAACGTTATCAGTCATTCCCCTTTTCCTCTCATTACAAAGGACACATGACAAAAGAGAAAATTCCGTCTTATACGTCTTCAGATTACTTGTCGGTGTAAGTTCAACCAAAATGTTTAACCTTTCAACCCAGAAACGACAGGTCATGAACGAAGGTCTGAGTAGTTCCAAAGGTGTCTGGGATTTCTCTTTCCTTGTACCACCGGAGGGGGAGAGAAACGAGGTAGGGAAGGAAAGGAAGATGGGAGACGAAGAAAGACTGAACCCGAAGTAACGATAAGACTTCCCCCACTCCCGACCTCTTCCCGTCCGTCCCTTCGTTTACCCCCAATCTTAGTGGATCTCTCGAGAAATGAGGTGTGTCTTGGTGGGTGTTGGAGTGGGTCAGGGGTGGTCCGTGGGTGGTTGTCCGGTTTTCGTCCTCCGTGTCAGATAATCTTCCTCAACTCCTCTCAAATTCCTTCTCTGGTAAACGTCTCTCTACCAGTCCCAAATCCCTTTAGGGTTTCCTCTCGAGTCATGGTGTCCCGTTCATTGTCGTCCCTCGGTCATGGGAAGGACTCACTTCCTACTTCTTCTCTTGTCAGTCGTCTCGGGTCTCTCGTCGTTACCCTCGTCGGTAGAACACCCTCGACAAAGAAGGTGGTGTGTTTGGTCGTTAGGACCAACTGAACCGTCCCTCCCCGGACCTCTTATTTAGGGGACTGGAGTGAGAGAAGACAGGGTGTCGCAGTACGGTGATGGGGGTCAACCGACTTCCGTTGGTCTTTTCCCTCCCGTTCCCTCGGACCACTACATCAAGTGTGTCCATGTGTCGTTTCAGTTCCTCCTACCTAGACCCCTCGTTTTCGTTCTATAGGTCGGACGTGGTGTTAACTTTCCTTGAAGTCTTCGGGAGTTTCATCCGTTTCAACAGTAAACTTTCAGGAAGGGTCATTAAGGAGATATAGGGGACCTCAACTCTAGTTGACGAAATTTCACACTACCTGGAAAAGCTTCGAGATATTAGAGGACACCTCCCAAATTAACGACTTTGTCGACCATCTGGGTTGAAGATGTTCACGGTAAGGTAAGGGACAGAAAAGGTAACAAGAGTAAAGATGTGTTCAGACGTCCCTTCAGTAGACGGCTAAACAAAACAGGAGTGAAATTACAAGTGTCGGCGAATTTGAGGTACAACATTAGAACATATTTCGTTTGTAAAGTTAAGCGTGACCTCCAGTTTTTATAAGGATCCCACGAAGGTCCTGTCCGAGACCCCTCACTCGGAAACACTCCCTGTTCGTCCGACCCTTCACGCTTCTCAACCCCGACCGATCTACAGTATCGGTCGTGATAGACGAAAGTGACAGACAGACGAAGAATCTTTTCACGTCCGTAGAAATCGTACCCTCGTTTGAAACACAACGTTTCTCACCCTGTGTCGACTCGTTGACACGTGCGTGAACACATCCGAAGACCCCGAATAAAAACAAAACAAAAACCGAGAGAGAGAGAGAAAAAAAAAAGGATTGTTCGTGTGTTTCAGTGTGACGGAAGACCTTTTCGACGGTAAAGTTTAATGATCGTGATGTGTTTACACTTGGGGCGGGATCTCTTGTCCTCCTAAGGTAAAGTATATGGGTAAATTTAAACTTTTCGAAGAAGGTTTCGTAGGAGTGATGACCCTTTATAGTCACTGTTACACCAAAGAACAGTTGATGATTCTCCCAAAATGTCCTGTACTAAAGATTCAATTAAATTTCTGTAATCAGAAAAGTGTATCGTTTTATTCGTTTAGAGTGTCTCTTTTACCTATATCCTTTGATGACAACTATAGTAGTTTTGTGTTATCTCCCTGAAGGGACCTCCAGGTCACCAATTCTGAGGTACGAGGACTACGTCCCCCACTCCCAAGTTAAGGACCAGTCCCCTTAATTCTAGAGTGTACGAAGTGTCGTGTCCGTTTTAATTTTTTGTTTTTTGTTTTGTTATGTTATCTCTTCTTGTTACCTCTCCCCACATACTTGGTGGGAAATCAAATGTAAATGTTTCTATGAATAAAACACTACCCATATACCTCTCCTCTCACTTTTTCGACCGAATTTTGAGTTGTAATTTTTTTACTTCTAGTACTGTAGACCAGAGTAGTGAAGTACCGTTTATCTACCCCTTTGTTACCTTTGTCACCTTCTGAAATAAAACCCCCCGAGGTTTTAGTGACGTCTACCACTGACGTCGGTACTTTAATTTTCTGCGAGAAACCTTCTTTTGGATACTGGTTGGATCTATCGTATAATTTTTCGTCTCTGTAGTGAAATGGTTGTTTCCAGGTAGATCAGTTTCGATACCAAAAAGGTCATCAACACATACCTACACTCTCAACCTGGTATTTCTTTCGACTCGTGGCTTCTTAACTATGAAAGCTTGACACCACAACCTCTTCTGAGGACTCTCAAGGAACCTGTCGTTCCTCTAGTTTGGTCAGTTAGGATTTCCTTTAGTCAGGACTTATAAGTAATCTTCCTGACTACGACTTCGACTTCGAGGTTATGAAACCGGTGGACTACTCTTCTCGGTTAAGTGACCTTTTCTGGGACTACGACCCTTTCTAGCTCCCGTCCTCCCCTTCCCCTACTGTCTCCTACTCTACCAACCTACCGTAGTGACTGAACTACCTATACTCAAACTCGTTCGAGGTCCTTAACCACTACCTGTCCCTTCGGACTGTACAACGTCAGGTACCCCAACGTCTCAGTCTGTGCTGACTCGCTGACTTGTTGTTATGGATCTATTGAGTAATTACAGGTAAGTATTCATTTCGTGAATAAATTATACGTACAAACTTGAAATGTCGATAACATAATGCACATTTCGTTCTTCGGTTCTAATGAGTTGAAATCGTGGAATTAAAAATTTTCTTAACCTTGGTCGTTTATATTTGTCTGGTGTCTCCAAAACGTCCAAGTCAAGGTCTGGTAACGTTTTGTCGTTTCTAATGTTATGTCGCTTTAAAAATCAAAAGGTCACGTATGTTTTCAATACAAATGTCATGATATCAGATAATTCACATGTTATCGTAATACAGATTTTATTGTCACATTTATGGAAAATTCTTGTGAGTCTGATCCGAGGGAGACAGGGAAGTTTATAGTCGTGTACTACTAAGAACCGGAGACCCTAGTTCACGACACTGTAAAAATCAGTGAAATTAAAACTCTAAAAGTTGTAGTCGGGATCTCCGTAAAATAAAGAAGACGTGGTGACGGTGACACTCCTACGTCTTTTGTCGTTACGGACTCCAGTTTTCCACCTAAGGGAGTCCGTACCTGTTATCTTCAACCTTCCATACACATTAGTGTGTGAAGTCAGTTACCTCTTAAAAGAGATTTGTACTCATTTATGGGTCATTAGTGATGATATTTCGACTAATATTAAAAGAAAGTTACCTTTGTTAGATTCGTCGTTAGTTGTTCACTAACGACTTTAATATGTAAAATCTGTTGACAATTTTTAATGCTACAAACCTGTTAAAATAACTGTACTTTTCAACTATATTACATAGTACCTCACTTTTTTTACCCTCCAATTTGGTGTCGTACAAATATATCGTTTCTTTCTCCTATGTCCTTACAACTATAAGTGTTTCTTTACGGATTAACAGAAATTTACCTTTGTTGGATTTGTTGATTTACGTTACGGACTGGGATCAGACGTAGGACATGATGCGACATTTTCTGTAATAACCTAGTTGACTGTCTTGACTTTGTGTTTACCATTTAACTTATTTTTATAACATAGTTACAAGTTAAAGGACTACAACTATTGACATGAACCTAATAAATTCTCTTATAAGAAAAAGAATCCTTTACATGTGACATGTAAAGAGGTTCAAATTTACTAAGGGGGGGTGTTTTTATAAGACTTCCTAATAAATCCTTCAAGTGTCTTGGAGATCTCCCACCCCCATATCGTGTCTCTCAGTCCGATGAAGAGTCTGTCTAGGGTATCAAGGGGGTCTAATGTCACCCCTGATCCATGGACTTTAAGTTGATAACATCGGAGGTTTCTTCTACGGTCTCTACCCAAGGAGTATAGTGGACGAGGGTATGTAATGACCGAAAATCTAGGTTCAGAATAGGTCTATGGAGACCTCCTTTCATCGACTTGAACCCCTTTCGTTTACATACTAAAGTTAGAAATTTTTTAGTCGTAGGTACATCCTGCAAGAGGTTTATATTCCACCCACAAGTTTTCTACGGTCCACCGGTGTCTACTGTCTTTACAGTGGCCCCTTTTATCAATAAGAGATTACGACTGAAAACACCTCAGTGGATCGGACCCAGACTCTATGGAAGGAACACGAGTAGATTAGTGAAGTAGTGTCTTCGTCGACGGATTCCGACCGGGTCTGTATAGTTGGTACTGTATGAGTGACCCGTGGAGTTTAGATACGGTCCTTACGTTTCTCTCGAGTCACTCTGTAGTGATGTATGGGTGGTCTGACCGATTGCTTATTTTCCTTCTTACTGTGTGATTCGCTACGACTTCTATACCTTCCTGAGAGTGTAACAGTCACTCTCACATTTGTCCAATGTTTGTGACACCTTTTCGTTTTAGATACATGTGAGATACTCGTTAAGTCGAGGACCATGGATTAATTGACGATACGCAAGAATACAGGTGGTCTTCTGTACGTGTTTCATAACTACCCTAGCAATACGTATTATCGGAGTTTGACCTTTGTTGTGTGTATAGGTAGTTATCATTTTACCCATTCAGAACGTTGTATACGTTTTACCTTATGATGTGTCGGTAATTCTTTTCTTACCTTATGAGAACATGTGTTATTATACCTACTTAGATGGGTTCTTACAACTCTTTGTTTACGGTCTGTGTTTTTGTGTACTAAGGTAAACGTACTTCAAGTTCCTGTCTATCTGTTTATGTACTGTCATACAATTCTCGTCAATTTGAATGACACTCCCACTCTCTATACCTCTTCCCCGTACTCCCTCGGAAAAGTCCATTACTTTCACAAGTCAAGTCAAGTCAGTGAGTCAGCACAGGTTGAGAAACGCTGGGGTACTTAGCGTCGTACGGTCCGGAGGGACAGGTAGTGGTAGAGGGCCTCAAGTGAGTCTGAGTGCAGGTAGCTCAGGCACTACGGTAGGTCGGTAGAGTAGGAGGCAGCAGGGGAAGAGGAGGATGGGGGTTAGGGAGGTCGTAGTCTCAGAAAAGGTTACTCAGTTGAGAAGCGTACTCCACCGGTTTCATGACCTAGAAGTCGAAATCGTAGTAAGGAAGGTTTCTTTAGGGTCCCAACTAGAAGTCTTACCTGACCAACCTAGAGGAAAGTCAGGCTCCCTGAGAGTTCTCAGAAGAGGTTGTGGTGTCAAGTTTCCGTAGTTAAGAAACCACGAGTCGGAAGAAGTGTCAGGTTGAGAGTGTAGGTATATACTGGTGTCCTTTTTGGTATCGGAAGTGATCTGCCTGGAATCAGCCGTTTCATTACAGAGACGAAAACTTATATGATAGATCCAACCAGTATTGAAAAGAAGGTTCCTCATTCGCAGAAAATTAAAGTACCGACGTCAGTGGAGACGTCACTAAAACCTCGGGTTTTATTATTTCAGACGGTGACAAAGGTGACAAAGGGGTAGATAAAGGGTACTTGACTACCCTGGTCTACGGTACTAGAAGTAAAAGACTTAAACTCGAAATTCGGTTGAAAAAGTGAGAGGAGAAAGTGAAAGTAGTTGTCCGAAAAATCGAGGAGAAGTGAAAGACGGTATTCCCACCACAGTAGACGTATAGACTCCAATAACTATAAAGAGGGTCGTCAGAACTAAGGTCGAACACGAAGAAGGTCAGGTCACAAAGAGTACTACATGAGACGTATATTCAATTTATTCGTCCCACTGTTATATATCGGAACTGAATGAGGAAAAGGAAAAACCTTGGTCAGACAACAAGGTACAGGTCAAGATTGACAACGAAGGACTGGACGTATGTCTAAAGAGTTCTCCGACCAATCCACCAGACCATAAGGGTAGAGAAAGTCTTAAAAGGTGTCAAATAACACTATGTGTGTCAGTTTCCGAAACCGTATTAGTTATTTCGTCTTTATCTACAAAAAGACCTTGAGAGAACGAAAAAGGTACTAGGTCGCCTACAACCATTAAACTAGAGACTAAGGAGACGGAAAAGATTTTGGTCGAACTTGTAGACCTTCAAGTGCCCAGTGCATAACGACTTCGGACCGAACCTCTTAAAACTCGTAATGAAATGATCGCACACTCTACTCACGTTAACACACCATCAAACTCGTAAGAAACCGTAACGGAAAGAAACCCTAACCTTACTTTTGACTGGAAAAGGTCAGGACACCGGTGACGACTCAAAAGGTGTAAACGACCGTATAACTCTCGTCGTGAAATTGTCGTAGTAGAAAATCCTAAACTTTGTCGAGTTGACCTTAAGGTAGTGGAGCTGATCGAAACAAGCATTACTACGAAAGATTCCGGGTGAACTGAAGTGTAAGGTCCTACAGACCGAGATCTAATCACTAGTGTAGTAGTACTAATAGACCCAGAACTTCTAGAAAAAACATGTCAAGAAGACACATAAGAACGGTGGAGAAGAATTATCGAAGACGAAGACAATCCAGGTCTGGTAAAGACAGGAAATAGCTCGGGTAGAAACGTACTTTACAAGGGAACCATAGAGATTAAAAGAACTTCTCTAGAGATCAGAAAGGGTAAGACAAGAAAAGGAGATAAAGAAACGAAACTAGCGACTTCTTCCGAAAGAATAGAGAAGAACGATAAGAAACCTTGAGACGTAAGTCTACGATTACAAAAAGGAAAAGAGGAAACGAAAAACGGAGAGAAGAAAAGTGTTGATAAACATTCCTGAGGGGTCTGTCGGTAAAACGAAAAAACGAAAAGAAAAGGTACCCCTACCAGAACTAGGGACAGAGGACATGTTACAGTGCTTGGAGGTAGGTATCAAGTAGGCCGTGAGATAGATAGTCTAGATCCGGGAATTTCGATAAAGAGTGAAGGTGACATATTAGTATTCCCTAAACTAAATCCAGTATGGACTTACCAGATCACCAAAAGGTATGAAAGAAGTTAAATAAGTTTGATTCATGGTTTTAGACACGTGAAATGACACACCTTCAATGTATAACTGAAAACTTCTTTTTTTTTTTTTGATGTTTTCATCCTAATGTCTGAAAATCTCGGAATTCTTAGGAAAAGATAATTCTTCTTTCTTAACAGTAGACTCCTCATACTGTAAAGGAATTTCGAGACTCCACTGAAACCACAATACGATACTAGAGACGGTCCAAGTCGAGAACTGTCGTAAAAGGGTTTAGACGGAGTGGGGAGAGATAAGGAAGTCCTTTCATTGAAAAACGTAAATCGGGATCCATTGATCGACTCTCACCCACATACCTTGTAGAACGTATAAACGTGTCACGAAACGGTAAGTGTTTCTTCTCCCATGTAGTAAACTAGGACCGTTGTTGGAACCGTCCACCCGTTCCCACTCGTGAGGAGAAATAATGGTACACTTTATAGACCTCAAGTCTCTCCAATTTTCCAGTAAATCTGAGTCATGAAGACTGAGGATTGCAAAAAATCACCACAAGTATTCACAAGTGACGGTATATTATTGATTTTTATGTCGTTCAGTATAGGACCTAATCTAGGACCTTTCATTTTTTACGATATTTCTTGTAAAACCCTTGTTAATCACTTTAAGTTTATGTCTGATATACATCTCTTATTATAACATAGATGGTGACAAATTAAAGAATTAAAACTATTAATATAACATCAAAGTATTCTTTCAAATATTCTTTACGTACGTTTTCATGACTCCCCCTTTACAGTAATTGATCAGTCGTCGTACAGGTGTTGAGTGAGAGTTAATCAAGAAATTTTGAGAGACAAATAGATATAGATATATATAGATATGTCATTCAGAGAATATATACTTGGAAGTTCAACGTCTTAAGGTTTTTGTATTTACACGTCGAATAATTATTTCTGGACTACCTTAACCTCCGGGTCTCTTTCCTATTTCTCTCTTCATTGACTTCTTGCCTTCTCTAAGTACTACGTCTTCTACCGGTCCCCCAAAAGGAATAGACTCCTCCGTGACAATCAAAACCCCCGTATCCTGGACATATCTTGTCAGGTCCTTCCAACATCGTCGGTAAGTCTTACGTCGGGTCACGATGAGTCAGTGGATACTACTCTTTTTTTTCTCTTTACCGTTGGGTGAGGTCATAAGAACGGACCTTTAGGGTACCTGTCTCCTCAGACCACCCGATGTCAGGTACCCCACCGTTTCTCAGACAATTCTGACTCGTCCGTCCGTCCGTCCGCCGGTGTGTAATGACCTAACAAAAAAAGTTCTCCTATCTTCTTGACTTAACTCGGTCCTTGGTCTTTGACACGATAGGTACAGTCCGCACTCACTTTAGCGTCGAACGGGAGGCAGAGGATAGGAAGTGGAGATGGTAGAGGGTGGAGATGGTAGAGGGTGGAGGAAAGGGAGGACGACAACGGACAAGTGAACTACGGTCGGGGATATACGGTCGACAACATGGTATGATAACATGAAAAGTTCCACGACATGACATTCTAAATTTTACAAACTAAATAAAAAACAAAAAAATACATAATAAAGACA
This sequence comes from Capra ibex, assembly GCA_006410555.1. Taxonomy (NCBI): domain Eukaryota; kingdom Metazoa; phylum Chordata; class Mammalia; order Artiodactyla; family Bovidae; genus Capra; species Capra ibex. Next base: position 47,288,434 of record SJYO01038709.1, read on the forward strand.
CTTTTCATAATATTTGGACAATGTCATGTCATGATATATCGACTAACACAATCAACCCATGGATCCGATTGAAACAACCTGAATATTTGTTTGACCTGAATCCTTGTACGAGAGTCTTACCTTGAGTAAGTATACTTCCCTTGAATTGACATGGACATAGATCTCTCTCATGTTTACACCGTCTTACAATCGTTTTGCAATTACATTCACTTATTTATAGACAACATGACAAGAACATTGAAAAGACCTCTTTTCAATTAATTTATAAAAAGATTTAATTTTTTTAGAAATTTTTAAGTTCTTTTTTAATCCATAGAACCCATTTTAGTTCAACACGGAAGACAGCACGTGTGGGGTAATTTGGTGTCAGTAGAACCCGTCACATCGTCTTTTACTGATTTAACGTAGGGATTGTCTAAATAAGTAACGAAGTAAAGTAGTGGTTGTTCGTTTTGTCAAAGAGAGAATGATTCAATCGTATCAGATCACTTGAATTATCTTCCTGAACGAAACGAACCTTTTCTGTATCAAAAGTATTTTATGGAATCTTTTAAGATAAAATTTAGGGACTCCCTCCCTTTCTCAGACGACAGAACGCTAGGAACGACGGAAACACCTACGGAGTCCTTTTATCATTCTGGAACCATTCGAGTCTCGGGGACTCCGGGTCCTTGTCCCCGAGGTCGAAACGGTCTCAGGGTACTAGGTCAACACAGAACCGTCCTGGTCTTGACGACTTGAACTTTCCCTCGAACATGGCACAGGTCATGTCTCCTTACCAACTACTGGTACTTCGTTAACGTGTCGACCCCGGATCTCTTCTGAGTCATTGACTCTAGTTCAAAAGGAGGTGGTACCCATAGATTTTAACTTAAATTCGTTTATCATTTTCTTGACTTGACTTGACTTGACTTTTACTAAAAAAATATAAATTTAAAAACTCAACTCTCAGTAAGGTTATTAATTCTTTGTACATAATTTTACCTACGATACGACGACGACGACGACGACGACGACGACGACGACGACGACGACGACGACGATTCGACGATTCGACGAAGTCAGCACAGACTGAGACACACTGGGGTATCTGCCGTCGGGTGGTCCGAGAGGACAGGGACCCTAAGAAGTCCGTTCTTGTGACCTCACCCAACGGTAAAGGAAGAGGTTACGTACTTTCATTTTTCACTTTCACTTCAGCGAGTCAGCACAGACTGAGAAGCGCTGGGGCACCTGACGTCCGGTGGTCCGAGGAGGTAGGTACCCTAAAATGTCCGTTCTCATGACCTCACCCCACGGTAGTGGAAGAGGTCCTACGATACGATTATTCACACAATATTACTGATAGAGTAAAACAGGAGTGTTGTCGACACACTAAATCCATTTTAGTAAGGATAAAATGTTTATCTCTTTGACTTCGAAACACCCCAATTACTGATGAACGAACTTCAATGTGTTCTTCATTGGTTACTTCGATCAACTTGGGTCCGTCGGACTTAGGTCCGAAAATCGGGGAGATGGTATGAACTTCCACCGATGAATAATGGACATTCCGGTTGAGGAGGGACATCGTTCAGGGTAAAAATTGAGGGTCGAATGTCTTATCCCGGTCACTAAATAATTTCCCTCTACGATGAGACACAACATTGTCTTTACATTCTTTTAGGGTCGGGTTGTCTCGTGTTCTTTTAGTAATTAAGGTAGGGAAAGTCATTCGTCGGTTTGAGAGGTGTGACGTACGACTACTGAGTTTCTGTCTCGGCTACACGGGTCCTCCCACCCTGAGGATACGATTTACAGGACCAACCAATACTGGAGGAGAGGATGTTTCTCATCTCACGAAGGTTTGTTGAGATCACACGAGGTGAGGGGGGTACCTAGACATTGAATCCATTGGGCGGTTTCAGTATATGACACGGAGTAGGTCACGGACTTTTCTCAACCAGGGGGTGACTTCCGTTAAACACTTTGTATTAATTAACGTCTAAGGAAGACCTCGACGAAGTCGAGGAACTACGGAGTGTACACACCAGTCCTACCTCGAGGGGAACCGTCGACTCCTAGGAAGACAGAAGTCAACCTCTTCTCCAGGTTTCTGTCTCTACTTCCCGTAGAGAGTCTAACTCAAACCGGAAGGGTTCTGAACCGCCCCACCCGAGTCTACATACTTACCCCCAAACCCCTCGGATGGGAAGGTCGTCTAGGTTTGGTGTGTCTAGTGTCTCTAGTTACCTTTCATTTCAGAAGGACTACTCGACTAACTCGTAATCACTATCAGAGGTAAACTGAGTTGACGTGCGACCCACCCCTTTAATACGTTTCTTGGAAAAGAAAGTCAATTTCCCCTTTGTACTAGTCGTCACTTGTACAGGTCATTGGTTTACCCTCCTAAAATGGTTCTATCGTAAACGAAAGACGAGTCTCTACGTGTATTCGAAACTAAGACGATGACATCACAAAGATTAATATAAATAATAGATAATGGTAGTTTAGTGTTTTGATCATACCTACGCCGATAAATATTTAAATTGAGAGGAGGTTTAGGATTGTGTATCGACAGTATATAGGGTAAAACGAATATTCATTGGTGTAATTACATTCGAACTTTCCTAAAATTAATAAATTTTAAAAATAAATGAATAAACCGACGTACTCAAGAATCAACGACGTACGTCCTAGAAATCAATATCGTACATCCTAATCAAGAGACTGGTCCCTAACTTGGACCCGTGGGACGTAACCTTCATGTCTGAGAATCGGTAATCTGGTAGTCCCTTCAGACCTCTCCTAAAAATAAAAATAAAAAATTTTTTCGAAACGTTTTACAATGAATAAATAAAAAAGACAAGGCTCAGAAGTAACGACACTCCCGAAAAGAAATCAACACTCACCCTCGATGAGAAACAACACCACGTTCCTGAAGAGTACCACCACAAAAGAGAACAACACCTCGTGGTGGAGATCCGTGTAGCCGAGTCATAACACCGAGGGTCCGAGATCTTGTGTCCGAGTCATCAACACCGTACACCCGAATCAACGAGACGTAGTACACCCTAGAAGGGTCTAGTCTCTAACTTGGACACAGAGGACGTAACCATCCACCTGACGAGTGGAGACTCGGTGGTCCCTTCGGGTTCTAAAAAAAAATTAAGTAAAAAAATCAAATTCCTATTAACGAAGTATCTTAAAACAACCAAAGACGGTTTGTAGTTGTAGTTAGTTGGTATCCATATGTATACAGAGGAGGAAGAACTCGGAGGGAGGGTTTTCGGATTCTAAAATTAGTTCCAGTCTAGTTTGAATCTTCGTCTCCTGTGGGTTGTTGTACTTACTTACAGTATCTATAACTTGGTTACTTTCTTCGGTCTATTCTTGTATATGATATACTAAGGTGAATATACTACTAGTTCTTGTTCGTTTTGATTAGATACCACTGTCTTTAGTCTTGTCACCCATGAGGATCCTCCCACCATAACTTACCTTTCCTCATACTCTCTCGGAAGTCCCTAGGACTATTGTAAGATCTAGAACTGAAGTCACCGTTCACATACATACACGTACACACGATTCAGTGAAGTCAGCACAACCTGAGACACGTTGGGAGTCACCGTCCACAGATGTTTACACGTCTAAATAGATCGACACGAAAATACTAAACTCATAATATAAAATTAAGATAGAGTTTTTTCGAAAGTGTTAAATACTGTTTCCTCGGTAATTATATATTACCTCTTTCCTATCGAAGAAGTTTTACCACAACCTTTTGGAACTGTCGGTCTATGTTTTCTTACTTTGACCTGGTCATAGAATATGATATGTGTTTTTAGTTGAGTTATTAGCTAATTTTTCAACCTACATTCTGGGTTTTGGTGTTTTAAGAAGCTAGTTTTATACCCCCATTCGAGGAACTGTAACCATAACCGTTACTGAAAGACCTATACCGTTGTTTTCACTTTTATTTGTTCACTCTGATATATTTTAATTTTTCGAAGATATGTCCTTTATTTCGGTACTTGTTTTGTATTTCCGTCGGATGTCTTACCCTCTTTTATAAACGTTTAGTATATAGACTATTTCCCAATTATAGGTTTTGTATCGTCTTTAAAATCCCTTCTAAATTCGAGATCACGAAGACTTCTTCGTTTCGAGGTTTAACTGTTAGTTGGAAATAAATCTATTGAAGTTCGTTTATCAAAAATATGGTCAACGTATTTATAAGTCAATTAGATATGAGTGTCTTCGCCGACGAAGGCTGGTACGTCTTCGTGTCGGTTTTCCTCGACGGGGTACGGGCTCCGGTCCCCGTCACCGGCTCTCCTCGATGGGGTGCGGGCTCCAGTCCCCGTCGTCGGTTCTCCTGGATGTGGTACGGGTTTCAGTCCCCGTCCCCGGTTCTCCTCGTTGGGGTACAGGTTCCTCACCGGCTCTCCTCGATGATGTGAAAGTTCCAGTCCTCCCCGACGACACTCCTCAATGGGGAGCAGGTTCCATTCCTCATCGCCGACGTGAAACGATCTCGTCGGTACTTCTCTATGGGGTGTAGATTCCATTGTCTTTGGGTTCATGCTACCATCAACAACGGTCTGCCGTATTCTCACGTCTGTGTGACTTTGGTATTAGTGACTTTTGATCGGTTAGACTAGTGTCCCCGGTGTCGGAACAGATTGAGTCACTTTGATTCGGTACGGGTACCCCGGTGGGTTCTGTCCGTCCAGTACCACCTCTCCAGACTGTCTTACACCAGGTGACGTCTTCCCTTACCGTTTGGTGAAGTCATAAGAACGGAACTCTTGGGGTACTTGTCATACTTTTCCGTTTTACTATCCTGTGACTTTCTCCTTGAGGGGTCCATTCATCCACGGGTTATACGATGACCTCTAGTCACCTCTTTATTGAGATCTTTCTTACTTCCCTACCTCGGTTTCGTTTTTGTTATGGGTCAACACCTACACTGACCACTGTCTTCGTTCCAGGTTACGACATTTCTCGTTATAACGTATCCTTGGACCTTACAATCCAGGTTTTAGTTCCGTTTAACTTTCACCAGTTTGTTCTCTACCGTTCTCACTTACAGCTGTAAGATCCTTAGCCGTTTGATTCTACCTGACCTTACCCACTCAAATTGAGTCTACTGGTAATATAGATGATGACACCCGTCCTTAGGGAGTCTTCTTTACCTCATCGGTAGTACCAGTTGTTTTCTCCGGCTTTACGTCATAAACCTACGTTAGAGTTTTTACTTTCTTACTAGAGACAAGCAAAGGTTCCGTTTGTTAAGTTATAGTACCATTAGGTTCGGATACGGGGTTGGTCATTGTGACTTCTTCGACTTCAACTTGTCAAGATACTTCTGGATGTTCTGAAAAATCTTGATTGTGGGTTTTTTCTAGAGGAAAAGTAATATCCACTGACCTTACGTTTTCATCCTTCAGTTCTTTGTGGACCCCATTCTCCGTTTAAACCGGAACCTCATGTCTTACTTCGTCCCGTTTCCGATCGTCTCAAAACGGTTCTCTTGCGTGACCAGTATCGTTTGTGGGAGAAGGTTGTTGTGTCCTTCTGAGATGTGTACCTGTAGTGGTCTACCAGTTGTGACTTTAGTCTAACTAATATAAGAAACGTCGGTTTCTACCTCTTCGAGATATGACAGTCGTTTTTGTTCCGGTCCTCGACTGACACTGACTCTAGTACTTGAGGAATAACGGTTTAAGTCTGACTTTAACTTCTTTCATCCCTTTTGGTGATCTGGTAAATCCATACTGGATTTAGTTTAGGGAATACTAATATGTCACCTTCACTCTTTATCTAAAATCCTTGATCTAGACTATCTCACGGACTACTTGATACCTGCCTCCAAACACTGTAACATGTCCTCTGTCCCTAATTCTGGTAGGGGTACCTTTTCTTTACGTTTTTTTCGTTTTACCGACAGACTCCTCCGGAATGTTTATCGACACCTTTCTTCTCTTCGTTTTTCGTTTCCTCTTTTCCTTTCTATATTCGTAGACTTACGTCTCAAGGTTTCTTATCGTTCCTCTCTAATTTTTTTTTCGGAAGGAGTCACTAGTTACGTTTCTTTATCTCCTTTTCTTGTCTTACCCTTTCTGATCTCTAGATAAGTTCTTTTAATCTCTATGGTTCCCTTCTAAAGTACGTTTCTACCCGAGTTATTTCCTGTCTTTACCAGACCTGGATTGTCTTCGTCTTCGATAATTCTTCTCCACCGTTCTTGTGTGTCTCCTTGACATGTTTTATCTAGAAGTGCTGGGTCTATTAGTGTTACCACACTAGTGAGTGGATCTCGGTCTGTAGGACCTTACACTTCAGTTCACCCGGAATTCTTCGTAGTGATACTTGTTTCGATCACGTCGACTACCTTAAGGTCGACTCGATAAAGTTTAGGATTTTCTACTACGACACTTTCACGACGTGAGTTATACGGTCGTTTACACCTTTTGAGTCGTCACCGGTGTCCTGACCTTTTCCAGTCAAAAGTAAGATCAGGATTTCTTTCCGTTACGGTTTCTTACGAGTTTGATGGTGTGTTAACGTGAGTAGAGTGTACGATCATTTCATTACGAGTTTTAAGAGGTTCGGTCCGAAGTCGTTATACACTTGGTACTTGAAGTTGTACAAGTTCGACCAAAATCCTTTCCGTCTCCTTGGTCTCTAGTTTAACGGTTGTAGACGACCTAGTACCTTTTTCGTTCTCTCAAGGTCTTTTTGTAGATAAAGACGAAATAAAGACGATACGGTTTCGGAAACTGACACACCTAGTGTTATTTGACACCTTTTAAGACTTTCTCTACCCTTATGGTCCGGTAGACTGGACAGAGAATTCTTTGGATATACGTCCAGTCCTTCGTTGTCAATCTTGACCTGTACCTTTTTGTCTGACCAAGGTTTATCCTTTTCCTCATGCAGTTCCGACATATAACAGTGGGACGAATAAATTGAATATACGTCTCATGTAGTACTCTTTGTAACCCGACCTACTTCCTGTTCGACCTCAGTTCTGACGACCCTCTTTATAGTTATTGGAGTCTATACGTCTACTGTGGTGGCAATACCGTCTTTCACTTCTCCTCGATTTTTCGGAGAACTACTTTCACTTCCTTCTCTCACTTTTTCAACCGAATTTCGAGTTGTAAGTCTCTTGCTTCTAGTACCGTAGACCAGGGTATCGAAGTACCATTTGTCTGCCCCTTTGTCACCTTTGTCACAGTCTGAAATAAAAAACCTAAGGTTTTAGTGACGTCGGTACTTTAATTTGCTACGAATGAGGAACCTTCTTTTCAATACTGGTTGGATCTATCGTATAAATTTTCGTCTCTGTAATGAAACAGTTGTTTCCAGGTAGATCAATTCCGACACAAAAAAGGTCATCAGTACATACCTACACTCTCAACCTGTCACTTCTTTCGACTCGTGGTTTCTTAACTACGAAAACTTCGTACCACAACCTCTTCTGAGAACTCTCAGGGAACCTGACGTTCCTTTAGGGTGATCAGGTAGGACTTCCTTTAGTCAGAACTCACAAGTAAACTTCCTGAGTACAACTTCGACTTTGACGTTATGAAACCGGTGGACTAACCTTCTCAACTGAGTAACCTTTTCCGAGACTACGACCCTCCCTAATCCCCGTCCTCCTCTTCCCCTACTGTCTCCTACTCTACCGACCTACCGTAGTGGTTGAGCTACCTGTACCCAAACACATCTGAGACCCTCAACCACTACCTGTCCCTCCGGACCGCACGACGTTAAGTACCCCAACGTTCCTCAACCTGTGTCGGCTCGTTGATTTGACTTAGAACGGGACAAACAACTGGAGTATTGTAACGGTAATTTTCCTTTCCTCCTTGTTTATAGGTTTTCAAAGGACTTAGAAAGACTTCGAACGAAATCACCGAGGTTCCTGACAACTGAATATCTGAACCTTGATAGTTAAAAATTGTTGAAAAATTACATAAATAAAAATTAACTAACTACTAACGAAATGTTATAACTAAACTAAAGACAGTATGTAGTTCCACTTAATCGGTATCCACATGTATACAGGGGAGGGAGAGCTTAGAGGAAGGGAAGTGGAGGGTGGGCAATGGTGGAGTCCAAAAATGTCTCAGGGTCAAACTCAAGGGACTCAGTATGTAGTTTAAAGGTAACCGATAGATAAATGTATACAATCACACATACGAGGGTACGATAAGAGAGGTAAGTAGAGCGGGAGAGGGGGTGGGAACAGGGATTCAGAAAAGGGATACAGACGTAGAGGTAACGACGAGACACTTATCCCAGTAGTCATGGTAGAAAGATCTAAAGTACATACATACACAACTATATACTATAAATAAAATAGAGAAAGACTAAATGAAGTGAGACATATTATCCGAGATCCAAGTAGGTGACGTAATCTCTACTGACTTTACACAAGGAAAAATACCGACTTATCATAAGGTAACATATATACATGGTGTCGAAGAAATAGGAAAGTACACAACTACCTGTAGAGCCAACGAAGGTACAGGATCGATAACATTTATCACGACGTTACTCGTGACCCCATGTACACAGAAAGCGAAAACGAAAAAAGTTCAATTTACGGATCCTCACCATAACGACCCAACATACCACCAAAATAAGGATCAAAAATTTCTTTAGAGGTATGATAGAAGGTATCACCGACATAGTTAAAAGTAAGGGTGGTCGTCACGTTCTCCCAAGGGAAAGGAGGTGTGTGAAAGGTCGTGAAGAGCAAACACCTAAAAAACTACTACCGGTAAAACTGTACACACTCCATCAAAACTAAACGTAAAGAGATTATTACTAACTAAAACTCGTAGAGAAGTAGACAAACAATCGGTAGACATACAAAAAAAACTTCTTTACAGAGAAATCCAGAAAAGGGGTGAAAAGCTAACCCGACAAATAAAAAGACCATTACTCAACATACTCGACGAACATATAAAACTTTTAATTAGTAGACAGTCAACAAAGTAAAGGATAATAAAAGAGGGTAAGACTCCCAACAGAAAGATGGAACAAATATCAAAGGAAACGACATTTTTTCGAAAATTCAAATCAATCTAGTACGAATAAATAAAGACAAAAATAAAGGTAATAAGATCCTCTACTAGTATATTTCCTCGAACGATATTAAATACAGTATGTCGTAAGACGGACAAAAGAAGACTCTCAAAATATGAAAGACCAGAATGTAAATCCAGAAATTAGGTAAAGGTCAAATAGAAACACATACCACAATTCTTCATAAGATTAAATTAAGAAAGTGTACATGAACAAGTCGAGAAGGTCGTGGTGAATAACTTCCCTGATAGAAAAAGGGTAACATATAAGAACGGAGGAAACAGTTTCTATTTCCCAAACCCAAATAGAGACCTTAAAGATAGAAAAAGGTAACGAGCCATAAAGACAAAAACACGGTCATGTTATGACAGAAATACTGACATCGAAACATCATATCAGACTTTAGTCAACTAAGGAGGTCGAGGTTAGAAGAAAGAGTTCTAACGAAACCGACAAACTCCAGAAAACACAAAGGTATACTTAACACTTTATAAAACAAGAGTCAAGTCAAGTCAGTGAGTCAGTACAGGCTGGGAAACGTTACGGTACCTGACGTCGTGCACTCCGAAGGGACAGGTAGAGGTTGAAGGTTTCGAACGAGTTTGAGGACAGGTAACTCAGTCACTATGGTAGGTTGTTAGAGTAGGAGACAACAGGGGAAGAGGAAGGTGGAAGTTAGAAAGGGTCGTAGTCCCACAAAAGTTTACTCAGTCAAGAAACGTAGTCGACCGGTTTAATAACCTCGAAGTCGTAGTCAGGAAGGTTACTTGTGGGTCCTGACTAGAGGAAATCCTACCTGACCAACCTAGAGGAACGTCAGGTTCCCTGAGAGTTCTCAGAAGAGGTTGTGGTGTCAAGTTTTCGTAGTTAAGAAGTCACGAGTCGAAAGAAATATTAGGTTGAGAGTGTAGGTATGTACTGATGATCTTTTTGGTATCGAAACTGATCTGCCTGGAAACAACCGTTTCATTACAGAGACGGAAAATTATACAACAGATCGAACCAGTATCCAAAAGAAGGTTCCTCGTTCACAGAAAATTAAAGTACCGATGTCAGTGGTAGACGTCACTAAAAACTCGGGGGGTTTTATTTCAGAGAGTGACAAAGGTAACAAAGGGGTAGATAAACGGTACTTCACTACCCTGGCCTACGGTACTAGAATCAAAAGACTTATAAAACAAAATTGAGTTAAAAAAATGATGTTAAAACGATTTAAGTCACTAATCAAGATCATTAAAAGACTAGTATAGAGATCCCAAAAGATACATGTCATAGCACAGTAGACGTTTATTACTCTCAAAATGAAGAAGGAAAGGTTAGACCTAAGGAAAGTAAAGAAAGAAAAGAGGTTAACGGTCGATCCTGAAGGTTTTGATACAACTCATCATCACCTCTTACTAGTGGGGATAGAACAAGCACTAGAATCTCCCTTACGAAAGTCAAAGAGTGGTAACTCTTACAAACGACACCAAAACAACATATACCGGAAATAATAATACAATTCCATCCAAGGAAGCCACGGGTAAAGAACTTCTCAAAAATAATATTTGTCCACGACTTAAAACAGTTTTCGAAAAAAGACGTAGGTAACTTTGATAGTATACCAAAAATAGAAAGTTAAACAGTTATACCACATAGTGTAACTAACTACTCACATATAACTACTGAGGAACGTAGGGACCCTATTTGGGTTGAACTACTACCACATACTAGAAAAATTACATGATAACTTAAGACAAACAATCATAAAACAACTCCTAAAAACGTAGATATAAGTAGTCATTATAAACGGACATTAAAAGAAAAACACACTGCAGAAACAGACCAAAACCATAGTCTCACTAACACCGGAGCATCTTACTCAAACCAAGGAGACGTTAAAAAACCTTCTCAAAGGCTTCCCCTTGATAGTTACTAATAATATCTTTCAATGTAAACAATCTTATAAACAACTGAATTTCAGTATCGGAGACTAACTACACTTACCAACTAAAATGAGTTGGAGGGAATTGATGGATCTACCGGTACAACAAGTCAACGAGTCAGTACAGACTGAGACACTAGGGCACCTGATGTCGTACGGTCCGAACGGACGGAAAGTGGTAGAAGACCTCAAACGAGTTTGAGTGTAGGTAACTCAGTCACTACGGTAGGTTGGTAGAGTAGGAGACAACAGGGGAAGAGGACGGAAGTCAGAAAGGGTCGTAGTCCCAGAAAACGTTACTCAGCCGAGAAGGGTAGTTCACCGACTTTATAACCTCGGAGTCGAAGTTGTAGTCAAGAAGGTTACTTATAAACCCTGACTAAAGGAAATCCTAACTGACCAAACTAGAAGGACGTCAGGTTCCCTGAGAGTTCGCAGAAAAGGTTGTGGTGCCAAGTTTTCGTAGTCAAAAAACCGCGAGTCGGAAAAAATACCAGGTTGACAGTGTAGGTATGTACTCACGACCGTTTTGGTACCAAAACTGATATACCTGGAAACAGTCGTTTCATTATTGAGACGAAAAATTATGGGGTAGATCTACCGGTACCGACACTAGATTAGTGAGGTCTTTTCTGACACATAATGTACTTTTATTCTTGTATCAATTTCCGTAAAGAGGAATTTCCCTGTAAATCTCCCGTTTATAGTACTGGTTTGTATAAGAGAAGTTTGTGTTTTTCCTTAGAACTTTGACTCCTTACTCTATTCAGTAGGACCCGTCACACCGATGGTTTATACTCTTTGCCCGATCTCAAGTCCGGAAGAGTCAGTACTAGAATGGTAGAAAGGTGACAGAGTACTGAGGAGCCTGAAATTTTTTTAAAAATAACTTTACATCAATTGAATGTGACACAAAGAAAGTTTACCTACATGTCGTGTTACTAATACTATATTTCCATATCTATATCTAAGAAAAAATAAATATAAGAGAGGGTAATATTTAATAACGTTCTATCAAATCAAGGGACACGATAGGTCATCCAGGAACAACCGATAGATAAAATATATAACATCACACATATAAAAGTAGGGTTTGGGATTAAATAGGGAGGGATGGAAAAAGGAGAATACTCTTGGTATTCAAACAAAGGATTCGGATACTCTGATAAAGACAAAACATTTATTCAAGTAAACATAGTAATAAAATCTAAACTGTATATTCACTATAGTATACTATAAACAGAAGCCGAATGAAGTGAAACATACTATTAGAGATCCAGGTAGGCACAACGACGTTTACCGTAATACAGTAAGAAATTGTAGCTCAGGAAATTATTTTATTCATAACAAACATTACTGTCTCTACACTGAAGCTCAGGAAATTGTTTTATTAATACAACAAACATTATTGATCACTGGAGACAGTGAGACGCTGGAGACAGAAGAGTAACACGGCACATGCCCTGCCTTTGACAAGCTGCTCACAGTTCAGCGGGGAGACAAGCTTAAGTAATAACTACCCAGAGGCACAAGGAACCCAGCCGAGGCAGGGAATCCTGCCCGAGGCCCTTGGCGGAAGGCTTGCTGAGGAAGTGATAATTGTACCAGGGACAGAGAGAGTCAGGTAGAGAGCAGAGAAAAGACAGTTGCAGGAAGAGGGACCAGCATTTGCAAAGGCACACTGATGACTACCCAAGCCCGGAGTATTCAAAGATGAGCCCTCGGTAGCTACAGAGAGGGGTCTTAGGTAGGAGCACAGGTATAGTAGGATAACCCAAGAAATTATGAAAAATGTCTTTTTAAACATCCACATGAGAAACCTTTTTGGCAAGGGACAGATATTTCTTTTAATATCAAATTTTATTGCACTGAAGTAGATCTTTTTTCCCATGGGTATTTGCATTTTAAATATAAAATAGAATTTAGCTACAGTGATCAAAATAGTATGGTACTGGCACAAAAACAGAAATACAGATCAATGGAACAGGATAGAAAGCCAAGAGATAAACCCATGCACCTATGGTCAATTAATCTATGACAAAGGAGGCAAAAATGTACAATGGAGTAAAGACAGTCTCATCACCAACGGGTGCTGGGAAAATGTAGGAATGTGAGGACTGTTCGAGAACAGGGCAGTGGGTCTTGTGAAGGGACCGTCGATAGAATGAGAGGGAACTGGGCGCGTCCCTCCCTCCGGGCACCGTGGGTCCCCTCGTAAGTCCCGACGGGAGAGCAACAGGAGACCGCAGTAGAAACTCTTTTGTCCCATCAGGACCACTTCCCACCGCTCACACAAGACGTCTCGGAGACGACCACGGTACGAGTCTCCCTTGGAAACGAGACGCGAGACTAAACTGGGGAGAGGGACGAGTGGACGAACAAAATAGAGAACGAAAATTGATCCGATAAGGTGTCGGACGGTTCGTGTCGCGGCCGGTGTATTTACACCCGACTGTCGTGTCTTCGGTAGAGACCGGAGTGAACCCTGGACCCCTGTCTTCGTACCCCACCCACACACACTCTAGTGACGTCGGATGCAGTCGAGTGACGAAACCCCCACTTTTCGGGTCTCAGCAAAGACCTCTGAGCCCGAGGTCATGAGACGCGCGGTGGTCCCGACGGTTTCGACCGACCCGGCAAAAGTGAGGTCTACCTCGAGACACCAATTATTCCCTCTCTCGTGACCCGCCCTCGACCACGACTCCCTCTCTCTCCTCGTGGTCTCCGGTTGAGTGGAGGTGCCACCCGAGGGACCTCGGGTCCTCTGTCACCGAGTCTACGAACTTTCTTGATCCCCCACCGAAGAACGACTGTCGACCCCCTTAAATACGTGTGACAGTCCTATGTCCGAATGTGAAGCTTAGTCAAGGTTGAGAAATAAAAATTTAGGGGGTCGACCGATTTCTGAATCTTCCTTTCTACTCTGTTAGTAAACGCAGAACAGGGTCCGCCCGACAGTGAGTCTCAGGTCCTTTTCCGCCCACACGGTCCTCGAAACGGTGTGAGGAACCTTCGACTCCCCGTCGTCCACCAGGTCCATCGTCGTCGCTGGGACGGACTGAGTCATGGTAAAGATGATCTCCTCTCTTGGACCCTGACCGGATTGGACTCACTTCTCCCCCGCCACCCGGCGGACGATACTACGTATGGGAGAAGTGAGGACGACGGGTTCGGAGTTTTTCCGTGGGGGACCCCCTCGTGGACAGGAAACCGGTTTCCGTACGTTCGGTTCCCAGGACCGACATCACCTGTGAATCAAAATCTACGAGTCGTAGACTAGGGGGAAGGACCCAGACCCCCCCACCAAGAGGGGTAATACTTCGGTCGAGGTGGTTGGAGGGTGGGGTCGATTACCTTGTGTGGACGGTCTCGGACTCAAATGGTGATCATTGACACACTTTAGATGAGATCTCTGGGCACCGTCGGAGTTATAAATCAAAGACTTTTTCGTCTCCTCCACCTAAATCACTGTCACCACATCCAGTGTCCCACACTCGTGCCCTTCCTGACCCCTCGGCGGTTCAGACACTAGTACACTGAATCGGTTATAGGAAATTCTGTGTGCAAAGGATGGGTCGATCTCAACGACACACATCAGACGTTGATTTTTGAGACTGTCTCACCACTCACACGGGAGAACCCACACATCGACCTTTCCAGAAGGTTTTTCCTTTTGTCCTTCCACATTGGTAACGGGGTACGGGTCAAGTCTACCTTCGGACAGAGCGGTCGGTGGTCGACGTCCGTAGACGGTCGGTGGGACGACCCTCCACCAGGACAGGACCCCGTACCCTCCGACCTGTCACACGGAGGAACCCAGAAGAGTTTGCGCCGACCGTAGAAAAGTAGGAACGACGTGGTCAGGTCACTATTGGTGGGGGTCATTCACGGAAGAACTCGTTAAGTAAAAAGTATTATCAACTGTATGATATTGTTCCGTCTCTCTACTTAGCACTGAAATCTCAAGTAACCGAGGTTACTAAGGGCAGGAAGATTCCGTAAAAACGGTTTTAACGTGTATACGAGGAATTTTTGTCAAAAGACTACCTTAAAAGGGGAGAGTTTGGTAATTTGGGACACACGTAAACCAAACTTTTATCAGAAAGAACGTCAAAGTCCACCAGAACAAGGAGTCTTCACAGAACCATTGAACTCCTATACCGAAAAGGACTTGTCGAAACTCCCTTGTTCCCCGGGGGTTCCGAGATTCTTCCACCGTCACACCGACATGGAAGGGGAGTGGTCGTCTCGATAGTCTTCCGTAACACCCTTGTATGTGTCACGTCTTGACATGTCTTGTCTACCGTCCCCGAAGTTTTCGATTCTTAGTGGACTTTCTATTACCGTGGCTCCCTCCCCCACCCTCCGAAGACATGGAAAACTGTTCCTTCGTCGCCTCTGTTCACTAAACGGTCTGAACGCACGTTCAGTCGTCTTGACTCTACTAGACGGCATTAAATGTACTTCCGTCCGGACCGACGGACAGAACAGGTCTTTGTTCACCATCGTTAGTTCACTGTTTGACAAAGAGAACGGAGGACTAGAAAAAACATATATTCCTCGTAAATGTAGGAGAGACAGGTCCGTCAGTAACACATTGTTAGAGAGGGAAGGTAAGGGGCGTGGAGTCTCCTCAACGACTACGAGACTCACTGGAGGCCTGGTTGTACGGGGCCCTCAGTGGTCGAGCTGACCTCTCGGAGCGTCGAGGGGGTCGGGCCGACGTCCCTTCGGCCTCCGCCCCCTCGTCGACGGTGAGGGAGGGTGACTCGGGGCGCGAGCAGACACCCGGAGAACGGGCCGACGGTCTACCCGTCTGACTCCGGGTGTCTCCGATTTGTTACCGGGTGCAATGCCTCGACGGCCACCACCGCCACCACGACCGACCCCTACGATCAGACAGGCTGAGTCTCTGCCTCGGCAGGCACAACGACCCCAGGGGACCCAGTCCCGGTCTCGCTCGTCGTCCACCCGCCGGTCGACGAAGAGCCGACTGCCAGACTGTTTATACAGTGTCTTGGACGATTTGGGGTCGGCACCGTTTCCGGACTCGAACCGGAGAGACGAGACTCCTCCCCCTCTCCTTTCTCACGGGGACGGGGGGACGGTGACACACACCTCTTGCTCGGGGGAGTCCGTGGGCCCGAGGACCGCACCCTTGCACAGACGGCTCCGGTCCTACCACCGTCTTGCCCGGAGAGGGTAGGGGGAGGTTGTAGACAAGGGGAAGAACCACCGCACCCGGAGTCGACGAACACTTTCCCTAGTTCGGAGTCTTCGGACAAGAAACTTCGACTGTCGAACTACGGACACCTTTACGTCATGATAAAGTCCTAAAGTAAACTTTCTCCAAAGTTTTCTCACTTAGCTCCGAGCCAACTTAACGAATAATACCGAGAAGAGGACCGGCGCAGAGCCAACCACTCGGGTTTGTGTCGTAGACGCCGAAACGTGCAGTAGGTGTCTGTCCACTGCCGAGATTTAATCGTGGACCGAGTAAGACCTTCCGACATTAAGAAGGACTCGGAAACGGGCTCTCCGCTGGCCCGGAAATCGTCGAACATGGAAATGCAAGAGGCACAAACTTTAACAAGTGGTCCCTCCAATAGACCAGTTACTGTGCTCAGAATACAATTCGTGCACAACACACACTCGAATCAGCGAGTCAGTGCAGACTGAGAGACGTTGGGACACCTGACATCGGGTGGTCCGAGGAGAAGGTACCCGACGAGGTCCGGTCTCATGACCTCACCCAACAGTACGGGAGGAGGTCCCCTAGAAGGGCTGGGTCCCTGACTTCGGTCCAAACGACGCAACGTCCGCCTAAGAAAAGAAATGTCTGACTCGGTGGTCCCTTCGCACAATTTCTGTGGCTTTGATTTCCGATACTTTTGTGAGGATACTTTACACCCCGGACACCGGGGGTGGTACCTGGGAAACTCCGTTTCCCCTCGTTTGTCCGAAGGTTTCTTTCACCGTCTCTCTCCTTCCGAGACCCGTGGTACCCTCGAGTCCCCCCGTGCCGAGGTGGAGGGGTGTGGTAGAGACCCTAGACGGCGTGGTTACCGTCCGGAGCCCCACCAGGGTGGAAGGACAGAGTGCGGAATAGGTGGGGACAGGGTGACGGGGGTGGGACTCACGGTTCCGTACAGAGGACACAAAAACATAAACGTGTGGACTGTGTCGAAGGGTGCGCACGGTTACTTACTGTCTTCCTTGGTAGATCATTAGACACCTCTTTCCAAAGTGTATGAACGAAGAAACACGAGTGCCGGAGGTCGGGGTCGGTGGACTCCCGGAATGCCACTTTCACGACGACCCTCTTTCCGCACTCGTGTAGAACGTAAAGACACCGTAAACTACGACGTCTGAGTACTGTGCCGAGGGGTCTTGTACCCCAGCACGACGAGAGACGACCGGTAGTCGAGTACACCCTCCCACCTCCACCCCGTGTCCGGACACGTGTCTGGGGGACGGGTGTCGTCGGGGGTTTGTCGTCGACCGGACTGAGAATTCTTCTCGACCACGGGGGAGACGGAAAAAAGAAAGACCAATCTAACTTTCTACACCCTAAAAAGTGTTCCGTCCTCTTTTGGGATTAGGTGCCCACCGGTTCTATTTTAGGAACTTCTGATACTCGGTTTCACTTTACCCTCGTTAAAAGATTTAGACCCACTCTCTCTTAACAGCGTACTTCTATTGGTGCGGGTATCCTGCTCTACGACTCTTTCGGTCGGTCCGTGCTCTTTTGGTCCGGGGTGTCTTTCTCGACAAGATAAGTCATTTGTTAGACTGGGTGTCTGTCTGCTATGGGACACAATTCTACAAGGGAAACAATTCCAAACGTCGACGACCCTCCTAGAAAGGTAGCACTCCTATACAGTGAGTGAGTGCCTTGGACAAGTCCTTGAGGTCTTCTCGACTAAATTCGACGGAAAAGTGAAGTGAGACGTGAACTCTCTGGGTGAAGGTTAGACAGGAGTCTGAGGTCTTCTGGTCTACGACACTGTTTTCAAAGTCACTCTACTCACATCTGCTACTGGGGGGATCACGAGGAGTCCCCTCGTGCCTTCAGCCACCGGGAAAGACCCCAAACCTACAGATGACGAAAGTTCACACAGTGATAGTAGGGGAGGGACGGTCCTAAGACTACCCGTTCCGAAACAACCCCTTTCGTGTCCCTTAGAACCCCTTGTGTTCCTTCACGGGTGCTCTTTCCCTGTCTGACTCGTGGCTCCGGGATGACGTAGACCGTTGGACTTAACCCGTCGTCAAGGACGTTTACTCTTCGGTGGCGAAAGCAATCCATCCAGTAGCAGGGTTTTCGGGGTGAACCTCGTGACAGCATTTTCTTCACCGTCTACGGACACCGAACCAGAAAGAGGTCACACAGGCACCGAGGTGAGCTGTGGACGTCGTCCTATTTTTCCGTCTCCGCTACACACTCGTCTCGGTCGCGAGGGTCGGCCTGCACCCGTCACATCGTGACTAAGATCCTCTCCTCCCGAAGAGGATCGAGCTGAAACCAAATGTGCCCCGGTCTGTACACAACCGAGATTTTGGATACGACTTCCCCCGGACAGATAGAGGTTTCCACTTCTAAAGGGTCACCGGTGTTTGGTAAAAGTTTGGTTTACCAACTGTAAAAAGTGGTAGACACTCCTGTAAAAGAAACAAACTCTTGGTGGAAAGGATGACCTGTGTCCTAGAGGTCGGAGTTGTCTCCACTTACCGTCGGTTGCGTCGATGTGACGGAGATCCGTGTGGGTGGACCAGAACATCCTTGTCGACCAACCGGTACACGTGCTAGACCAGGTGTACCTACTACGGGGGCTACGACAAGTAGAGACACAGGCTCTCGTCGCAGTCGTGGTACTACCGGAGGTGGTCGTCGACGGCCATGAGTCCAACACCGTGAGCCAAGTCGTGACTGAGTTGCACCTGTCGTTTGAACTAGAGGACTCCCCAGTAGACGGTTCCCTGGTCCGTTCTGTCCAGTCCTTGTTCGACTCCTGTCTGTCGGGACAGTGGGTACGGTGGGCGTCGTGGGTGACTGAGTCTCTTTTGAACCGAAGGAACGACCGGTGAACCGAGTAGGACGAGTGTCCTTAGGAGACTTCGTCCTCCGGCTCTCGGTCGGTCGGTCGGGACAGGATCGTAATCAGTGGGTAGGGGTACCTGACACTGAAGATCACTGTGCTGGTACAGAACAAAAAAGAGAGAAGTGATAAGAAGCACCGTATATCGTACCACGGAAACCACCCCATTTTTAAATTTTTAGTAAAAAAATTTCTTACTTCTCCCCCTTTCTTTGGTCCCTTCTACTGACAACAGTCTCCTCCGACCATACCCAGGTCCCTCGAGGAGGGAATGGTCTCAAAAGTCCTCGTTAGATCTCTAGACCTCTCAGGTCTATACGACAGAGACTCCCCTTCCTTCTTTCCACTACGATTATGTACACCCTTTTTTGACATTTTGAACTCCCAATTCACAACTCTTTCTACGTACGCACGATGCAACGAAGTCAGTACAGAGAAACGCTGGGGTACCTGACATCAGGGGGCCCGAGAAGATAGGTACCCTAAGAGGTCCGTCCTTATGACCTCACCTAACGATAAAGGAGGAAGTCCCATAGAAGGACTGGGTCTCTAACTTGGACACAGAGAGCGTAACGGTCCGTCCAAGAAATGGTGATCGTGGTGGACCCTTCGGGACTATATCCCGGACGTTTACCGGACATACATTACTCGAACTTTATGTCCACTCACCTTTCTCAGGTTCTTTAGATCGTGAGTCACTTTTGAGTGCCGTACACCCAAAAAGGACAGTATGGAGAACGCACCAGCTCCTACCCTCGTGTATTGGCAGCTACCTGTCTGGTACCGTGACCTCCGTCTTGTGTGTAACGTGTACAGTCTTGGGTTAATTTTTCACACGTGTGTGTGAGTGCAACACGACGGGACCTTCGGTCGCGCTCCTGACCTTGTGCGGTCTGACACTCAATAAAAATCTCTCGAACAAGAGTGACGGGTGTCCGACACAAAAGCTACCTTGTCAAGATTCCTCGGCCGTCCGCAACAAGTCTAGAGTGTGCTTGTTGCGGGGTCCCTGGACGACCCAACAGGAGACACCCTCGAGGCTCAAAGTGAGTCGTCGGGTCAGGACCGCCGACTCTCCGGGGGAAACCACGGTCTCGTTCCCTCTACACGTACCAAGGACGACCGTTTCACTATGAAGATACGGAAGCGTCCGTAGATAAAAACTCCAAAGATATTATTCGTGGTTAGTGTTTTCTGATCTCGTGTACGTGTCTGTGCGTGTGCGTGTGGGCACACATATTTATTGTTCGCGACCGAGACATGTTTCACGACGAAAAAGTATTATTTTCGTAGAACCATAGTTCGGTCGCCCTCGGGCCTACCTTCGTACGCTCCGGGGTCCTTCTCACCCTTCCAGAAGATCCTTGGTAACTTCCGGAGACGAGGGTACACCCCTGGTCTCAGTCGATTCTCCTGTCCCTCGGGAGCCCGGAGGGACAACGGGTTCGAAACTGCTTCTGGAGTATCCCACGTCTTACGTCCTCTAACCCCTCTCCCACAACACGTGGGAGAAACCCCACTGAAAAGAGAGGACCGGAGAGGATGACACTTTATTCGATTGTTTTTATTGACTCCTTTTTTTTAGTCAGGACACACCAAGAACCAAACGTGTCTTCGAAGACTACCTCCGGCTGTCAGGGAGACCGTCCTGTGACCGTACGAGACCCCACCTCCTCCCTCTTTCATCGACGTCCCTGGTTCCACACACCGATAAGGTCCAGGCGACTCAATGTCGTAAAATGGGACTCGGAAGGACCGGAAGAGACGGAGAACGGATGGAAGTCTGAAACGATACAAGTCTTTTATCCAGTCTCCACCGAGATGTGTTGGACCCGGCGGTGAAATAGATTGACCAAACCAAAGGTCGGTCGTAAAGAGTTGGTCCTCGTGAACCGGGGGTTCCCCTGTGAACAGTCGCGGACCCCTACAAACCCACCAGTGTGATCCACACCCCCCACTACGTCGAGTCATCGGTCCGAATGGAAGACTTCCTAGAAGGTGTGGAAGACCATCTTAGGGTGCCCCTGGGACAACTACCGTGGCAGGTCGGAAGAGGACGCGTCGGTGACCGGGACGGCAAGGGGGGTCGGGTACACGACGGGTGGGCTCAGACTACTGCTACACGGGCACCCACTCCTGCCCCACGACCTGGAGACGTTCTGTCTTCCCGCACCGAAAGTCTTCGGAGTCCTCCCGACGGACCCCTGATCAGTCTTTCTGGTCGACCGAAGTGGCCAAAAGAAGGGACGTGAGGAGGTCGACGGTTCCCCCACGTGACCATCTCCGGGGTTCGGGTCCTCTCTCCGGGTCGTCCAGTCCCGAGACCCCCCGACTCTTGGGGTTGAGGTGTGGTCACCGAGAACGAGACACGGGAGCCGGAGGACATTCGTCGCCGCGTGTCCACCCGTGGGACTCACATCTGCGCCCGTCGGGGTGTCGGGTCCCTCTTGTTCCGTACCCCTGACGCAGGAGGACGCCTCGGACCTCGGACCACCAGCGGTGCGACACCCCGGCCCCGACGTCCTTATGTTGTGGGTCGTTCGGGACCCTCCTTCCGGAGTCTGGTACCACAAAGGTGGCAGGAGAAGTCGCCGAAAGATAAGACGGACAAGAGTCGTACCGCGAAAGAGGTGTAAGTCCCGCTACTGACGGAGGTTCGACCCCATGGTAGAGGAGGAGTGGAGGAGGGTCTCTGGCCTAAATAAGACCGGAGACACTCCCTTCGCGACCCCGTCCCGGTCGTCAAGCCGAAGACGGAGCCCTCGGTGTCCGGACGGGTGCTTACACCTCCGGTGCCCTCTCCGAGGCCCCCGGACTCCAATCTTGCTCCGAGGGACCCACGTCGGAGGGACACCGGTTCGCACACAGGTGACACGGCCGCTGGAGGGTCAACTCCTACCTTATTGGAAGTAGGAACATATACTAGACTCAAGACCTGATGGACCGTCAAAAGGAAAGAGTCACACGTTGGAGTTTAAATTTGGAGACGTCCCGACCTCCGAAGAACCTCGTGTGCAAAACTGAAGTAGCCTAGAATAAAACTTTTCCGACAATCCGACCCAATAAGGTGATCCGAGTAATGACGGTAAATTTATGCCGTTGTTAATCTCTGTTTATTTTCATTAATGTCGGTATGAGTAGTCACTGAGTCGACCAAAAGAGGGAGATCAAAATCCTCCTTCTAAGTCTGAACGGACACGTTAGTCTTATAAAGGAGGTCGAGTAGACCCCGGTGTCGTGCATGTTTCACGGGTAGCCGAGTACGCCCGTCGCTAAGTGGGGACACCGAGTTATCTTTCTACGTATTGGTGACGGGGCTTCCAAGGTCTTCGAGGACCCCTAACCACTCTTCTCACAACGAGTGAGTGTCGGGTGGCTCCTCTCGTATTCGTCTCTTGAGTTCTACCTTTTTGTTTCGAGAGTCAAGGTGTGGAGACGAACGAGAGATCGGAGAGGAGAGAGTACCACTGTCAGGGTACGATTGTGAATTTGGACAAGTGTCGAACACCCCCCGTCCAGCCCCCTGGCTCTCTTCCCGTTCGTCTCCTACACCTGTGGTGTTTGCTCCGCCGCCCCTACGTACCAAATGGCGTCTGAACCTCCTCGTGCACGACGACCTGCGCCGGACCGAGTGTCTTTACTCGATGTTTTGTCTCTCTCAGGTGAGTCAGTGCACGTGACTGTGGTCTCCTACGTACGTCTCTCCTCCTCGTATCTCGTCGGGGCTTTTGGCGGCTCCTTCATTCTCCGCCTCCTACGCCCGTCGCCTTCAAGAGTCTGTGGGGGCTCCGTCTCCGTCTCGAGGCGAAAGAGACTCACACCTCGAAGGGGTACAGATCAGTCACACCTCCGTCGAACAGTTCAATCCTATGTTGAATAAAAGGTTTCAGTGTCGGAACTCTACGATCAGAAAATACAATTAAAACCTTTCTCTTTTTACATAAAGGAACTACATTCATTCACCGGTTTATGTTATGAATGTGACCGATTGCCTTGGATTTGGGTACGTTCTCTTTGCCACTAGTAAGACAGGGGTATTATTCGATGCTGTCGTAACTTGTCTGCCTTCCTTCGGGAGTCTAAGTCGAGGTCAGTTGATGGTAGTCCTACACCCGTCGGTCTCCCTGCCACGGTGGCTCACCGACCGTGTCCTTCTGTAAACTTTTCAGACAAGGAATGAACCTTTCTCGTATTTAGGTTACTCTCCCGTGCACCGAAAAAGGGACCCTGACTTGTCCCTTAGACGTGCAGTCATCTCTGAGACACGAGTCAGTGTCCTGTGACAATCCTGCCCAGAGGTCAAAAAGAAGATAACGATGTTAGTCACTGGTGTCAGATGAACAGGGATAAGTCAAGGCAAAAAACTTGTCTATGAGGACGCCTCCGTCTTGGGTAGAGGTAGGTAGACAAAGTGTTTCATAGAATACTTTGGGTTCTCAAACTATTTACCTAAAAAAAAGGAGTTCCGTACCCCGTTCCGGTGAAGAGAACGAAAGCTCACACGAGCCGGACAGGGTTCCCGACGGACGGTGTCGGACACCTCAGCGGAGGTGGGTTCGGACCCACTACCCGTCTTGACAAGAGGTACCGAACTGTGAGACATGAGTATCGGAGTGAAGAGTGTAAGTTCGGTCTTTCTTGTCTTTCGTGTCATTTCCTCCTTTCTTCTGTCTCTACAAAGTGGACAAGTAGTCGTGATTTGGCGGATCAGTAGACTTTCGTTTTTATGTAGTCTTTTATTTTTGGTCAAAGTTTAGTTCCGACGGAATGATGAACATAGTGGGAGATCTTGTAGGTTCCTGCACAACCAGGTGGATGTCCCGCACTGGTAATCACGGAGTGTCCGAGTTAGATGACTCCGGCGTAAACTTTACCTCTTTTGGGGTCACGTAAAGAGTGACGTCCAGTGTCAGTCGTCCTTTGATAAAGGATGACATCTAGTGACAGTTCAGGATCGTATCATGGGTTGGGTAATCCTGACTTTCCGATAACTGAACGTCAGGACACCTAGTCAGCTCTTCCCTAAATAATACTTAATTTCCACTCGTGGTTTTTTTGTGTGGATACCTACCACCTTTTATTCCTCTAGTGCTCGTAAGGTCAGATAAAGATGTGAGGAAGTAAAGTGACAACGTGAACTTCCTGTGTAACCTACCTCTCTCCTAAGTCTCTGGAAAACGTTACCAACGTCAGGAGAGCTTTCTGACCAAGAACCGTTGTCCGTTAGTACCCCGTCCCATAAAAGACCTTACGAGTGGATTGTACCAATTGCGATTTCTGTTCACGAACACCCACGTGTACTCACCGAGATCCTACAGACTCGTGTCCTCCCGAGAGAGTAGGAAAGGGTTCTCCCGACACCAGACGTACGGGTCCCGAAGAGTACGAGAGTCAACTCGGGTCTGTCTCTCGAGCAGAATGGACAAAGTAGAGTGAGGAGTCGGACAACTACGGTGAGGAGAGCCAAAACCACTGAGGTCACACCGGGTGGAGCACCTACCTCTGTCGCCCCGACCCACACCTCCTTACTTACCCGGCGTGACGTTCCCTTTGTGTGTACCCCAGACATCTTTAAGATAGCACAGGCGGGAGTCTCCCTGTGTACGCACACGAGCAAAAACAGATACGGGGGGTGAGTTGACACGTGAGGGCAAAGGTCCTGGACCTCGTCCCGGACGCTGTGTTGTACCCGAGTCGTGCGTAAACTCACTTACCCCCTGTGTCACTCGTACTGAATTCGTCGTGCGTCCGTTGTGACTCACCGGTCTTCGGGGAAGTCACTAAACTCATACAACAAATTGAAAAATGCAGAGGTCTACATGGGCAAGGAACATCTTTGGACTCGGGTGGGTTATTTCCAGGTCGGAACCCCGTTCTCTCCCTTCTGGACCCTCTTGTTCGGTTGGTTTCCACTTCTGTGTCGTCGTCGGTAGGGTCTTCCCCGTCCCCCCGAGGTGGGACGACGTCACCGGACAGATACCGGAACGGGGTGAGGGACCACGAGGTGCGACACGCGTGTCGTTAGTAAGATTTTCCGTGTACCCCCTGGTACAGTGACAGGTGAGTCTGAGGAAAGTCCGGGTCGGGTCAGAAGTCCTAATTCGGAGGGTTCCCGTGTACTTCGGGATGGTTGACCTTGGGTGGGCGGGGAGTGTCGGCAGGGGAGGCTCCGTCAGGGAGTCACGACCCACGATGTGGCCACCGAGGGAGGGCCGGGTCTCCTCACCTCTGTTTGGTCCTCGGGTTCCTGTCGCCTCTCCCTCCTGGGTGTTTCTAATCGGTCTCACCCTCCTCCCTGTGCCCCTCTCACCTTTTGTCTTCGGTTTCCCCGGACAAACATGACCCGTAATCGACTTTTGTAATTAGAGTCTGTAGAGTCCCAAATTATTTTTAACTCAAAAGAATAAATATTTTTAACTTGTCAATGTCCATCCCGGCGAATTTTTTTGACTTGCTAATATTTCCTGTTAATTGTTTACAATATACGTTTTTCTGTCCTGGAGAAGACCGGAATGAACGTTAGACTGCATGTATACCAAAGTTCACTGTAATGAGACAAGGATCAAAACATTCGAAGATATCGAAATATAGATCATCGTTAAAAAGTCATTAATAGACACAGTTTGGTGCATATAATAAAACTACTCGTCTTGTGTAATTTATAAATAGAACATATAAATGTAAAGTTCCTAACACGTAAACTTTCCTGACTTTTAATGAAAACCTTTTCCTAGGACTCGCAAGGAGGAAGTCCTTTCCTCTTTTTGGTGGTTTTGTGTAGACTAACGTACTACGACGGAAACAAACGGACGACCGTGGGTGAGATTTCTTTTTCTAGACTTCATGGGTCACAGGAATAATTTATTTTTCCTGTCGGGTGTGACGTAAAGAAACCGAACTACTTTATTTAAGTGGTTACACAGACGTTTAGTCAAGTGAAATAATACTCCTCCTATTTACTATTAACGGAGTTAATATTAATCCCTCGTAAACTCTGGTCTTAAGGTAGTCCTGAACCCGCTAACATAAAGGATTGTGACCTCTGTCCCAAGGCCATGTCTCTTTTTCCCTCTCTCGTTCTACTTCTACTTCGTTTCAGTCGTTCCACAACACTCCGACGTCTCCCGACAAGAGGTCCGGATGTTTCCCATTGCCCCCAGACCAACTCTTGATTGAGTGGGTGTGATTTCCACCTCGTGAGTCCACGACGTTTCTGTCGGGAGTGCACGCCTTGGGGACCAGTGGAGTGGGGAAAGTTCGGGACACGAGTTCTCCGTCCGGTCCCACGCCTCCCCACATGGTACAGGTGCACGGGGGTACCGAGAGGGTCGTCGAACGGTCTCTCAGTGTCTGGGGAGGTTCAGTGTTGGAATTTGGATCCTGAGAACAGTTACAGTGCCTTCATCCTTGGAATGTGGGTTTGACATACAGGGCTTAGTCACTAATGACTACAACAAACATATCTTCACCTATGTGGTCAGTTTGGGAGTGACTTCGGTAAGGACTAGGGGAGGGGTGTCTCCTTTCTTTCGACTTTCCGTCCCCACTCGTTTGAAGTCTCCGCTGGGTGACAGACAAAACCGTGTCGGATACTCCATTCTTACTGAAACATGTAACAACCCCCTTCTTTTGTTTGCTTATCATAGAAACAACAACAAATCGACGTTTCAACACAGGTTGAGAAACACTGGGGCACTGACATCGGCCCGTCCGAGGACACAGACACCCTAAAGGGTCCGTTCCTATGACCACACCCAATGGTAAAGGAAGAGTCTTATCATAGAATCCTGTGTGTGTTACTATACTTCAAGTTCAAAAAGACAGATTCTAATAAAAAACCGTGGCCGAAGAGAAACGACTGCACACCAGACACAGACACAAGTACAACACTGTCGTTTCGACTCCGGACACTGGTTTGCCTCGGACTGACCAAGGGAGACCGGAAAGTGTCCGTCACAAACAACTGGAGACCAGATCTCCTCCTGTCTCGAATCTTCCCTGAACCATTCTCTTTCATCCCATAGTGTTTTCCTTTGAGTCCCCACCTCCCTCTCCACCCTTTCTCCGTGAATTCCTCAACCTCCCCCCACAACTTCACCTCAAATATTACTGGATACGGGTCGTAAACCAACACAACCGTAAACTTTTGTACCAGTCTATCCTTCTTTTATCAACCCCTCAACTCTCTCTACGACAGTTTACCTCCGTCTTTTCGGGTCCGACCGACTCCTTCTTCTATTGATGAGACCGACGTCCCGACCACCCGTGACGGATTCAAGAGACGACAGTCCTCCATTCCTGAGTCTCAAACAGGACCTTCTGTCCCTCCCGGGTCACAATTATTTTTAGGAGGAATTTCCTCCGTGTCTCTAACACCGATGACGAAACACTGGTCTCCCCTCGGGCCCATACTTCCATCCACGTGACGAAGGGGTCGCCTACGGAGAGGTCGTCGACGAGTAGGACCCTCTAGGATCTGGTTCACGACGACGAAATAAAAATCGTCAACCAAGGGTGTTTACCGCTGTCTCGATACGTGTGTGCCGGTCCCCACTCCCCGTGTCAGTCACCCCGCCTCTACCGGTGTACACCCTGGTCCCTCCTCTTCGTCGGACTTGTTTGGTCGGGACTCTTCTCCGCGCGTCGGACCACCCTTCCCTTCCGACCTCGAACCTCTTCCCTGTCCTACGACGATACCTCTCGACTGTTCCCGATCTACCCCTTTCCGGAGCCCACTGTCCTGGTGCCCCCTCTCGGTCCAGAGGTCACGACACCCCGGACCGGACCTCCCTCCCTCCGTTCCAGTCGAGGACTACTCACTCTCTCCCCTCCTCTTGGTCCACTTCTCACTCGTGTCTTCCTCCGACGTGACGCTGTCCTACTGTCCACCCATGTGAAACCTTATACAATTTGGGTGTTGTAAAACCTTTGTCGGAAGAGTTTTCGACAGACTTTTGGTCGTCAGGTTCGTCCAGTCCTTCTTTCCTTTCGTTTTGCTAAGACAAAGACCACCTTAGTGGATACCGTTGTGCACCCCGTCACGTGACTCCGGAGAAGGACGTCGGTCGTGTCGATACGTAGAATGTCTGCTTTTTGTTCTGATCTCCCTTTACTCGTAAGCTAGTCCAAGTGACCCGTGATTCGACCACGAGTACCATAACATTTACATCATTCCCACGTAGATCACGAAAAATCATTAAAGTGTCCTAGTACTTTGCTAGGACCAAGGAAAGCTCTTTCCTGAAGGACATCGTTACCTACAAGATGTCAGGTAGATAATATATTTTATTTCCCTTAAATCATGTCTCAAGATTACGTCACCGGACACTCTCGTAGGTCTGTGAGACCATTCACACCTTGACTCCACGTGCTCCGGGACAATGGTCGATCGAGACACTGGAACCTGTTCCCTCTCGACAGAGTCGGTGTAGGAAGGATTCTCCCTTGGCGTTTCAAGGTTCAGAAGGGAACAACGACGACACCAGATGACTGACGTGGGTTGCTCAAGTCATAACCCTCTTTACACAAGAGTAAAGAGGGTCACCAACATGACCAACCACTACTAAAAAGAGGAGGAACAAGATCACGTAGAAGGAATAAACACCACGCTCACCGGACCGACGCAATCCAAAGAGACGTCACCGGGGTGTGGTTGTTCGCATTTCCTCTAGGGGTACCTGTAGTCCGTTATACCATTAAGAACACGTCAACACTCTAAGTAAACATAAAAGTACACAATCTCAATCCATATCCTCCTTCCTTCACCCCCACTCCTAATGACTCTTTCTTTTCCTTTCTTTCTGATTGAATGACGAAGAAAGTTGTGGTTTAAGAAACGGTGAATTCTACACCACGTCCTCTAAAAAGTATAGTTTTCCCGACTCCAAGTAGTTTGAAAGTCTTCGAAGAAGAGGACTTTTGTTTGTACAATTCAAAAGGGTCTATGTCCTGACCACCGTCCTCTTCCCGCTCAACCCACCTGAGTTCGTCACGCTCGGCGGGAACTCTTAGGGTGGACTTGTCAAGTCCGAGGCACGGTCGAGGCACCGGTAGTGGACTTACTAGTCAGGTTAAGCCTCGGCCTCGTAGAGGTGCTTGTCCGACCCGACACGGGACTGTATGTAGCGGTCCATGTGGTGCTAGAGGACTGTGTCTGTGTCCTCCTCTGCCCCAAAGTCTCCGACCCACCACCGTCTGTGTGGGAACGACGGGTCTCTGCCGGGTGACTGGACACACTCGTGCCGCTACGACTACAGGACGGGCGACCGAAGCATCTACTCGAAGCACTCGAGGAGTCCCCCTTCTCCGGATCCTTTGTCGTCGTCGTGTCTTTGTGGTACGTACCGCGAATGCTCGTGGAGGTCGGGAGACACTTCTCGGGGCAAAAGGTCGACCGTTCCGAGTTCCCTGTCACAGAGAATTTTCTGAAAAGGACTTACCCTCTACCACAACTCCATAGGAGGGGTGGGGCTTGGACTCAGGGGGGCGTTCGACTTCTGAATGCGTCTCTACCAGAAGAGGGCCCCAAGACCCCCGTCCGGGTGACACTCGACGAAGACCACACTGTCGTCCAGGCACGTGCGGACGTACCAGTCCCTCTCCCGCTCCCCCTCTTTCTAGTCGTTTCGACCACCCCTTCCCAGTGACCGTTATTTAAAAGGAAATATTTGAACTGGATACGACAGTAAATAAACTTTTAAGTATATGTCTAACGTCCGACTCGTTGGGTCCGACTCGACCCAGGGATACCAGAAACACAGGGGTTTTACACCGGGGTCCGGACCGAGACGTCCCGGACACTCAGAACTCAAGATTTTGTGGCTAGAATTCTGAATTACTGGTATAATATCAGGATTTAACGGTCAAAGGGGTAATAAGTGTATATTATTTATGATATTATTACTGGAACTCACAGTATCTTTCGTCAAGACCTTAAACGTCCTGGAGTCCCAATTTTATAGGGACTACTGATATGATGTCTACACGTCTTTATTGTCACAAGACCAATCCTCTCACGACCTGGTGTCTCGTAAAAGTAAAATAAAGATTCATTTAGGAAAAGACGTCGATTCTTTGTTGTTTTGATTAGTCAGACTTAAAGTTGACGGGACAGGTGGAAGGTTCTCGACACCCTCTAGTCCTCTGTTTACGAGAGAGGTAGACACATTATTTATGACACAAAGGAAATGTTTATACTCCACGAACGGAGGTCGAGAGGATTATCCTTCCCTCGTGCCCCGATGTTTCCTATCTGTCGGTCGGGCGTGTGCGTGTCGTCGAGACTGGAGTCGGTCCTGGAGGTGAAAGAAGGCCTCCTCCGGCCTCTACATCGCCTAGTCCGGGGTGAGAACCAAGTTCGGTCGGAAGGGTATCTCGAGCGACTCCTCCAACACTTGTCACTGGGGCACGACAGGTCTCTCTAAACACAGGGTCGACCCTGGGGACAGTTCTCTACCTTTTGGGAGGTTCATACCGGGTCTTCCGACTGTCCGGTCTAAGAGAGCGTCACCTCGAGTGAACCGTCCCTTCCCTTACGTAGTCACCCGTAACACGGTTCACGAACCCGGGAGGGTGCCGGACACTCGGAGTGAACCCCGGTGCCCTGGTATGACAGAAGACAGGTAAACTTTGTCTTCGGACTGTAGTCCTTTGCCACTCTAGGACCGAAGTCGGTCGGAAGAGTAAAGTCGTCCGTGTCTTCCCCTACCTCGGACCCACGAGACCCACTGATGTTGGTACTACGTCGACCGACGGTCCGGTTCTTCGGTCCGGTTTCGTGCCTCCTCTGTCTTTCGGCCTGGAGCGGTTCCGGGACGTGAATGAAATAATGTATGTCTTACATGTCTTACAGACGAACCAGGACATCCAAGCTTGTCAGAAAGTTGACGAGTTGGTCGAAAAGTGTCAGGTGCAGCGGTGCCAGTAGAGACCCTTTGACCTTCAGTAGAAGTCCCCGGACAGGTATGTTTTCTGTTTTTCGTCCCGTACCCCCGACCCGTACGTGAAGGTCTTCTACTCTTTCACTGTGTGGTTGGACCAGAACCGTGAGACGACGACACGGTACGAGGTCCAAAAGTACCCTAGAAAACACTAAAAAAAAAAAAAGGACTGGTCACTTAGTGATACAGTCAGCAACAGACGTCCTCTGACTTGCCCAATTTTAGACACATTTAAAATAAATACACTTCCAGTTTTTACCCGTTTTGGTTGGGTCCACAATCTTCCGTACGGTCGTCAATGGACACCTCCCTCTCCTCCGCTGGTTCTCCCCGTGGTTCCCGCGAACAGGGAGTGTACCCAGAGAACCGAACCACTATTAAGTGAATCGGGATAAGAATATAAAATATATGAAAAATATACAATTTGAAGTTATCTTATAAAAAACTTCCGTTTTTTGTTTTACACTCAAAGTTTGTTGTATTTTAACACCAATTTTATCAGAGGTTTTCTGTGGTTTAGAAAGACTATTTTCGTTTCCTCTGAACCTTATTTCATTGTTTAATACCCTTGATCACCCCTTATAAGACTCTCAAAGAAGAGGTCTCCTTAGAAAAAGGTCAAAGGACGGGACGAGACTTTCGTTGGGTCGGAACCGATCACCAGGGTCTCTCCGGTCCCAACCATCGTTCAACGACGCAAAGGAAAACCGCCGTGTCTAAGACCACTCACCGTCTTACAGTCCTCGGAAGAAGTGTGGTTGTATAATTCCAGACCCAGTTCAAGTTACACGTATGTCTGTATTTGGTGTTAGGTCTGTGGTTTCACCCACGTGTACTTTTGGGTCGAAGATTGGGATGTTCAGGATGTATAGTTCTTTATACGAGAAAGAGAAGTCCGTTTGGTAAATGTTCTCGAGGACCCTAATGTGGTCGTGGTTTCTTGTAATATGAACTTTTTCACTAGGGTTTATGAAATGGAAAAAATCCTCACCGACTCCTCTTAGTTGCTCTAAGTCGCTAAATGCCACCTGTGAATCTTGAAATCAACCGTTTCGGTACCCTTGTTGATCTCTTTTTTTCTTATTTCTCGAGAAGATTCGTCTTCCTTCCTATTTTAAAAAAAAAGTTCTCGATTCCACCGATGAGGAATAAGTTATGTTTGGTTTATTCCTTACTAATGAATGAATTAAAGTTTTTCTTAAAAAGTACACCGATCTAGCACACGATTTACACCTTTGTTCGTTACTTATCCTGTCTCTAGAACCGAATTCCTTACAATAAAAGTGAGAAGAGAGAATCTTAAGTCTCTTTTGATGTATCGTACATCCTGACCTTCCCCGGAATCTTTACTAGTTGAGGTTGAAGAAAAAGAAAGTCTACACCTTTGGCTTCGGGTCTCTGTCATCTGGTAAACGGGTTCCAGGACCGGTGACAACACACAGGGACACGGTGACGTCCCACAACCACGAAGACCAAATATTGGTGGAAATAAATGAACCTCCCTTCGGGTGTGGTGTGTCGGACACCCTAGAACCAAGGGACTGGTCCCTAACTTGGTCCCGGGACCGTCCCTATCGTGACTTAGGATTGGTGATCTGGTGGTCCCTTTGGGAGAAAAATGGTGGAAATCTACAATAGTAACTCCCCAAAGGGACCACCGAGTCTGTAATTTCTTAGATGGATGTTACGTTACCGAGTCTGCCATTTCTTAGACGGACGTGACATCCTCTGGGACAAAGTTCGGGACCCAACCCTTCTAAGGGACCTCCTTCTTTACCGTTGGGTGAGGTGATAAGAACGGACCCTTTAGGGTACCTGTCTCCTCGGACCGCCCGATGTCATGCACTCTAGCGTTTTCTCGGTCTGTGATGAATCACTGATTTGTTGTTACTCTACAATAATAGTTATAAATCAATAATTCGACAGAAAAAGACGGTCCAATATAACATAGTAGATCTCTTTTATTCAAAAGTTCCATTTCTACACCACATAAATTTTTAGTAGATATTTGGAGGTCCAATATGATCACTTAATTTGTATTCAAAATTAAAATGAAAGAGAATTTGGGGGTTAGATCTCGGTCTGTAGGACCTTACACTTCAGTCACCCGGAATCTTTCGTAGTGATGCTTGTTTCGATCACCTCCACTACCTTAATGTCAACTCGACAAAGTTTAGGACTTTCTACTACGAC
Source organism: Capra ibex (assembly GCA_006410555.1). Classification (NCBI taxonomy): domain Eukaryota; kingdom Metazoa; phylum Chordata; class Mammalia; order Artiodactyla; family Bovidae; genus Capra; species Capra ibex. Next base: position 47,321,673 of record SJYO01038709.1, read on the forward strand.
ACTTTCACGACGTGAGTTATACGGTCGTTTACACCTTTTGAGTCGTCACCGGTGTCCTGACCTTTTCCAGTCAAGAGTAAGGTTAGGGTTTCTTTCCGTTACGGTTTCTTACGAGTTTGATGGCGGGTTAACGTGAGTAGAGTGTACGATCATTTCATTACGAGTTTTAAGAGGTTCGGTCCGAAGTCGTTATACACTTGACACTTGAAGGACTACAAGTTCGACCAAAATCTTTTCCGTCTCCTTGGTCTCTAGTTTAACGGTTGTAGACAACCTAGTACCTTTTTCGTTCTCTCAAGGTCTTTTTGTAGATAAAGACGAAACAACTGATACGGTTTCAGAAACTGACACACCTAGTGTTATTTGACACCTTTTAAGAAGTTCTCTACCTTATGGTCTGGTGGACTGGACGGAGAACTCTTTGGATATACGTTCAGTCCTTCGTTGTCAATCTTGACCTGTACC